>JAXCGZ010009721.1:47500-70000 GCA_037179515.1 Halocaridina rubra | reverse complement strand
CACACACACACACACACACACACACACACACACACACACACACACACACACACACACACACACACACACACACACACACTTGAAAAAGCACATAGCTAAGCTTGAAAAAGTTCAAAGACATGCCACGAAACTGGTGCCAGAAATACGCAATCTCAGTTATGATGAGAGGCTGAGGGAATTAGACTTACCATCACTCGAAGCTAGAAGAGTGAGGGGGGATATGGTGACAGTGTTTAAATTCCTTCATGGTTATGATAGAGTGGATAGGGATCGATATTTTGATATGGCTGGCTCTAGAACTAGAGGTCATAGTTTGAAGCTTCGTAAGAAAACTTCTTTGCAGGATGTAAGGAAATACTTTTTCAGTGTAAGAGTAATTGATAATTGGAATTCGCTAAGCGAGGAGGTAGCTAATGCTATATCAATCCATAGTTTTAAGGACAGGTATGATAAGTATCACTAAGTATAAAATGGAACCGATCAGGAGACAGGAAGATACGAGCTTTGGGCTCTTTCCCTTAAACACAATTAGGTAAGTACACACACACATACACACAGGAGACGGGAAGTTACGAGCATATGGCTCTTTCCCGTAAGCACAATTAGGTAATCACACACACACACACACACACACACACACACACACACACACACACACACACACACACACACACACACGCACACACACGTCCTTTGCTGATGCACTAAAGGGGAATGTGGCAGTAAAAGAGGCTGTAAAGGTGGTGGCACTGGAAAACATACAAACAGTTGACTATAAAGAGACAGTAATCGAAAAAATGAAAGACGTTGTGATGGAAAGGGCAAACCCACTCATCAGACAGGCACTTGATAAGGAGAAGACAGTGGTAATCTCAGGCATAAGTGAATCCCAGGAGCCAACATGGCAGGGGAGACTTGAAGAAAATAAAGCTAGCATTGTAGACCTGATAAGAAAGCTTGGAGTAGTATGTGGTCCTGAGGATATTGTAAACATACACCAACTAGGTAAATATTCGAGGGAAGGTAAGCCGAGACCAACAAAAGTAACCTTTGAGAGAGGGGAAACATGTAGGGAAATATTGTTGAGAAAAAAAAGTCTAAAAGACCTTCAAGAATGCAAAGAAGTGTTCATTAGACGATACAGAACACAGGAAGAGATGGGAAAGATCAAAAACTTGTTGCAAGAGGCAAGAAGGTTAAATGATGTAAGAAATGAAGAAGAGAAGAAAAATTTTTGTTACAGAATACTTCCAGACAAAGGGGAGATAAAGAAGATAATGACAGAAGATCAGGGGATGGGGCCTCATTAAGATTGTTATATGCTGATGGATTAGCTGGTAAGGCAGTAGAATTAAAAGATAGGATTCACAACAGTAAGGCAGATATAGTAGCAATTACAGAGACTAAGTTGAGTGAGGACATAAACAGTGTCACAGTTTTTCCTAAGGGCTTCAGAATACTAAGGGTTGAAAGATCTGAGAGGACTGGTGGAGGGATAGCACTGCTCATAAGTGAGAGGATTCAAGTTGAAGAAATAAACTTGGCTATAGAAATTGAGTTCAGGGAATTTCTTGTTGCTCGCATAAATACTGGGTCAGAGAGCATTATAATAACTGTTGTATACAACCCACCAAGGAACCAAAATAGGCTTGAAATTTATGAGGAAAGTCATATAGGTACTATTGAAGTCATAAACTCAGTTGTTAACATGGCACGGGAGAAAAAATGTAGAATTTTGATTATGGGAGACTTTAATCATAAAGAGATAGATTGGATAAATCTTGACCCACACAGTGGTGAGGATTCATTTGGGGCAAGATTCCTAGATTGCGTACAAGGGAATTTCCTACACCAACATGTAATGGAACCAACAAGAGCCAGGGGTGGGGATGAGCCATCACTACTTGATCTAGTGTTCACAGATAATGTGTTGGATATTGAAAATATTGAGTATGAACCACCAATTGGAAAGAGTGACCACTGTGTGTTGTTGATGGAGTATATCATTGAAGACATTTTTCCTGAGAGTAGAGGCACTGAGGACATGAGGAGGAACTATCCAAAAGGAGATTACATCAAAATGAATGAGCTTTTTGCAGTTATTGACTGGAGAACCTTATTTTACAACAAATCTGTACAAGAAATGTATGATATCTTTTGTGAGAAATATGGGAAGATAGTAGATTGCTGCATACCTGTCACCAAAGTAGGTGTAATTCATGCCAGAGAGAAATGGTTCGATAATGGGTGTAAAAGAGCTAAGGAGTGGAGAGACAAATGCTGGAAAAGGTATAGGAGGAGAAAAAACATAAATGCCTGGCAAACCTACAAAAGAGCAAGAAATGACTACCTAAGTAAAAGGAGAGAGGCAGAGAGAGACTATGAGAGGGACATCACCAGGAAGGCTAAAGAAAATCCCAAGCTTTTCCACAGCTTTATCAGAGGAAAACTGAAGGTAAAAGAACAGGTTTTAAGGCTAAAGAGAGCGGATGGAAGCATCACTGAGACGGACGAAGAGATCTGCAAAGAATTGAACAAGGAGTTTCAGTCAGTATTTACAGTAGAAAATACCCCACCCCCTCAGATTGCAGTGATAGAAGCTCAAGGGCCGGTATTAGAGAACATCAACCTTACAGCCACAGAGGTATGCAAAGCGCTGATGGATTTAGATGTTCATAAAGCTACAGGTCCTGATGACATATCCCCTCATGTGCTTAAAAAATGCGCAAACACAATATCAGTGGCACTAAGTATCATATTTAAGGAGTCACTGGAGTCGGGGGAGATTCCAAGATGCTGGAAACAAGCAAATGTGATACCTATCTTCAAAAAGGGAAGGAGGGATACGGCTCTGAACTATAGACCAGTTTCCTTGACCAGCATAGTTTGCAAAGTTATGGAGAAACTACTAAGGAAACATATCTCTCTTCACTTGGAATCCTTCAACTTTTTGTCAGTGAGGCAACATGGCTTCAGAGAAGGAAGATCAACAGTAACAAACTTATTAGAATTTTATGATGAGGTAAGCCAAATCTTACAGGAAAGAGAGGGCTGGGCAGATTGCATATTCCTAGACTTCCAGAAAGCGTTTGACACTGTTCCACATGGGAGACTTATTAGGAAGCTGCAATCAATGGCTAGAATAGGTGGAAATGTCTTGGAATGGATAAAAACTTACTTAGAAGGAAGGGAACAGAGGGTTAGAGTAAGACACTCAGTGTCTGAATGGAGAAGAGTTAGTAGTGGAGTTCCACAGGGTTCAGTTTTAGGGCCACTTTTGTTCCTTGTATATGTAAATGACCTACCAGAGTGTGTAAATTCATTCATGAATATGTTTGCAGATGATGCAAAGATTGTGAAGAAAGTAAAAAACGAGAACAATGGTAGAGAACTTCAGGAGGATCTAAATAATCTGCATGAGTGGTCAGAAAAGTGGCTAATGAAATTCAATACTTCAAAATGTAAGGTAATGAGAATGGGTACAAGTGCAAGAAGGCCCAAGCTTGACTACTCGGTGGCTGGAGTACAACTTCAAGAGACAGAAAATGAGAGAGATCTAGGAGTAAACATACTGGCAGATTTGTCTCCAGAAATACATATAAATGGCGCAGTAAGGGCAGCATATGCATTCTTATCAAATGTAAGGGTAGCCTTCAGGCACATGGACAAGGAAATGTTCAGAAATATTTATGTAACCTATGTGAGGCCAAAACTCGAATATGCAGCCCCCTTTTGGAATCCGCACTTGAAAAAGCACATAGCTAAGCTTGAAAAAGTTCAAAGACATGCCACAAAACTGGTGCCAGAAATACGCAATCTCGGTTATGATGAGAGGCTGAGGGAATTAGACTTGCCATCACTCGAAGCTAGAAGAGTAAGGGGGGATATGGTGACAGTCTTTAAATTCCTTTATGGTTATGATAGAGTGGATAGGGATCGATATTTCGATATGGCTGGCTCTAGAACTAGAGGTCATAGTTTGAAGCTTCGTAAGTAAACTTCTTTGCAGGATGTAAGGAAATACTTTTTCAGTGTAAGAGTAGTTGATAATTGGAATTGGCTAAGCGAGGAGGTAGTTAATGCTATCTCAATCCATAGTTTTAAGGACAGGTACGATAAGTATCACTAAGTCTAAAATGGAACCGATGAGGAGACGGGAAGATACGAGCTTTGGGCTCTTTCCCGTAAACACAATTAGGTAATCACAATTAGGTAATCACACACACACACACACACACACACACACACACACACACACACACAGAAATACATATAAATGGCATAGTAAGGGCAGCATACGCATTCTTATCAAATGTAAGGGTAGCCTTCAGGCACATGGACAAGGAAATGTTCAGAAATATTTATGTAACCTATGTGAGGCCAAAACTCGAATATGCAGCCCCCTTTTGGAATCCGCACTTGAAAAAGCACATAGCTAAGCTTGAAAAAGTTCAAAGACATGCCACGAAACTGGTGCCAGAAATACGCAATCTCCGTTATGATGAGAGGCTGAGGGAATTAGACTTACCATCACTCGAAGCTAGAAGAGTGAGGGGGGATATGGTGACAGTGTTTAAATTCCTTCATGGTTATGATAGAGTGGATAGGGATCGATATTTTGATATGGCTGGCTCTAGAACTAGAGGTCATAGTTTGAAGCTTCGTAAGAAAACTTCTTTGCAGGATGTAAGGAAATACTTTTTCAGTGTAAGAGTAATTGATAATTGGAATTCGCTAAGCGAGGAGGTAGCTAATGCTATATCAATCCATAGTTTTAAGGACAGGTATGATAAGTATCACTAAGTATAAAATGGAACCGATCAGGAGACAGGAAGATACGAGCTTTGGGCTCTTTCCCTTAAACACAATTAGGTAAGTACACACACACATACTCACAGGAGACGGGAAGTTACGAGCATAGGGCTCTTTCCCGTAAGCACAATTAGGTAATCACACACACACCACACACACACACACACACACACACACACACACACACACACACACACACACACACACACACACACACACACACAGAAATACATATAAATGGCATAGTAAGGGCAGCATATGCATTCTTATCAAATGTAAGGGTAGCCTTCAGGCACATGGACAAGGAAATGTTCAGAAATATTTATGTAACCTATGTGAGGCCAAAACTCGAATATGCAGCCCCCTTTTGGAATCCGCACTTGAAAAAGCACATAGCTAAGCTTGAAAAAGTTCAAAGACATGCCACGAAACTGGTGCCAGAAATACGCAATCTCAGTTATGATGAGAGGCTGAGGGAATTAGACTTACCATCACTCGAAGCTAGAAGAGTGAGGGGGGATATGGTGACAGTGTTTAAATTCCTTCATGGTTATGATAGAGTGGATAGGGATCGATATTTTGATATGGCTGGCTCTAGAACTAGAGGTCATAGTTTGAAGCTTCTTAAGAAAACTTCTTTGCAGGATGTAAGGAAATACTTTTTCAGTGTAAGAGTAGTTGATAATTGGAATTGGCTAAGCGAGGAGGTAGTTAATGCTATCTCAATCCATAGTTATAAGGACAGGTATGATAAGTATGACTAAGTATAAAATGAAACCGATGAGGAGACGGGAAGATACGAGCTTTGGGCTCTTTCCCGTAAACACAATTAGGTAATCACAATTAGGTAATCACACACACACACACACACACACACACACACACACACACACACACCACAGCATTATAATAACTGTTGTATATAACCCACCAAGGAACCAGAATAGGCTTGAAGTTTATGAGGAAAGTCATATAGGTATTATTGAAGTCATAAACTCTGTTGTTAACAAGGCACGGGAAAAAAATGTAGGATTTTGATTATGGGAGACTTTAATCATTAAGAAATAGATTGGATAAATCTTGACCCACACAGTGGTGAGTACTCAACTGAGGCAAGATTCCTAGATTGCGTACAAGGGAATTTCCTACACCAACATGTAATGGAACCAAGAAGGGCCAGGGGTGGGGATGAGCCATCACTACTTGATCTAGTATTCACAGATAATGTATTGGATATTGAAAAAATTGAGTATGAACCACCATTTGGAAAGAGTGACCACTGTGTGTTGTTGATGGAGTATATCATTGAAGATATTCTTCCTGAGAGTAGAGGCACTGAGGACATGAGGAGGAACTATCCAAAAGGAGATTACATCAAAATGAATGAGCTTTTTGCAGTTATTGACTGGAGAACCTTATTTTACAACAAATCTGTACAAGAAATGTATGACATCTTTTGTGAGAAATATGGGAAGATAGTAGATTGCTGCATACCTGTCACCAAAGTAGGTGTAATTCATGCCAGAGAGAAATGGTTCGATAATGGGTGTAAAAGAGCTAAGGAGTGGAGAGACAAATGCTGGAAAAGGTATAGGAGGAGAAAAAAACATAAATGCCTGGCAAACCTACAAAAGAGCAAGAAATGACTACCTAAGTAAAAGGAGAGAGGCAGAGAGAGACTATGAGAGGGACATCACCAGGAAGGCTAAAGAAAATCCCAAGCTTTTCCACAGCTTTATCAGAGGAAAACTGAAGGTAAAAGAACAGGTTTTAAGGCTAAAGAGAGCGGATGGAAGCATCACTGAGATGGATGAAGAGATCTGCAAAGAATTGAACAAGGAGTTTCAGTCAGTATTTACAGTAGAAAATACCCCACCCCCTCAGATTGCAGAGATAGAAGCTCAAGGGCCGGTATTAGAGAACATCAACCTTACAGCCACAGAGGTATGCAAAGCGCTGATGGATTTAGATGTTCATAAAGCTACAGGTCCTGATGACATATCCCCTCATGTGCTTAAAAAATGCGCAAACTCAATATCAGTGGCACTAAGTATCATATTTAAAAAGTCACTGGAGTCAGGGGAGATTCCAAGATGCTGGAAACAAGCAAATGTGATACCTATCTTCAAAAAGGGAAGGAGGGATACGGCTCTGAACTATAGACCAGTTTCCTTGACCAGCATAGTTTGCAAAGTTATGGAGAAACTACTAAGGAAACATATCTCTCTTCACTTGGAATCCTTCAACTTTTTGTCAGTGAGGCAACATGGCTTCAGAGAAGGTAGATCAACAGTAACAAACTTATTAGAATTCTATGATGAGGTAAGCCGAATCTTACAGGAAAGAGAGGGCTGGGCAGATTGCATATTCCTAGACTTCCAGAAAGCATTTGACACTGTTCCACATGGGAGACTTATTAGGAAGCTGCAATCAATGGCTAGAATAGGTGGAAATGTTTTGGAATAGATAAAAACTTACTTAGAAGGAAGGGAACAGAGGGTTAGAGTAAGACACTCAGTGTCTGAATGGAGAAGAGTTAGTAGTGGAGTTCCACAGGGTTCAGTTTTAGGGCCACTTTTGTTCCTTGTATATGTAAATGACCTACCAGAGTCTGTAAATTCATTCATGAATATGTTTGCAGATGATGCAAAGATTGTGAAGAAAGTAAAAAACGAGAACAGTGTTAGAGAACTTCAGGAGGATCTAAATAATCTGCATGAGTGGTCAGAAAAGTGGCTAATGAAATTCAATACTTCAAAATGTAAGGTAATGAGAATGGGTACAAGTGCAAGAAGGCCCAAGCTTGACTACTCGGTAGCTGGAGTACAACTTCAAGAGACAGAAAATGAGAGAGATCTAGTAGTAAACATACTGGCAGATTTGTCTCCAGAAATACATATAAATGGCATAGTAAGGGCAGCATATGCATTCTTATCAAATGTAAGGGTAGCCTTCAGGCACATGGACAAGGAAATGTTCAGAAATATTTATGTAACCTATGTGAGGCCAAAACTCGAATATGCAGCCCCCTTTTGGAATCCGCACTTGAAAAAGCACATAGCTAAGCTTGAAAAAGTTCAAAGACATGCCACGAAACTGGTGCCAGAAATACGCAATCTCAGTTATGATGAGAGGCTGAGGGAATTAGACTTACCATCACTCGAAGCTAGAAGATTGAGGGGGGATATGGTGACAGTGTTTAAATTCCTTCATGGTTATGATAGAGTGGATAGGGATCGATATTTTGATATGGCTGGCTCTAGAACTAGAGGTCATAGGTTGAAGCTTCGTAAGAAAACTTCTTTGCAGGATGTAAGGAAATACTTTTTCAGTGTAAGAGTAGTTGATAATTGGAATTGGCTAAGCGAGGAGGTAGTTAGTGCTATCTCAATCCATAGTTTTAGGGACAGGTATGATAAGTATCACTAAGTATAAAATGGAACCGATGAGGAGACGGGAAGATACGAGCTTTGGGGTCTTTCCCGTAAACACAATTAGGTAATCACACACACACACGCACGCACGTACGCACGCACGCATGCATGCATGCACGCACGCACGCACGTACGCACGCATGCATAGGTACGATAAGTATCACTAAGTCTAAAATGGAACCGATCAGGAGACGGGAAGATACGAGCTTTGGGCTCTTTCCCGTAAACACAATTAGGTAATCACAATTAGGTAATCACATAGATTGTATACCTGAAAATTATAACTAAAAATATTAATATGTATATCACAAGTAGAAAATGAATATATATATATATATATATATATATATATATATATATATATATATATATATATATATATATATATATATATATATATATATATATATATATATATATATATATATATATATATATATATATATATATATATATATATATATATATATATATATATATATATATATATATATATATATATATATATATATATATATATATATATATATATATATATATATATATATATATATATATATAAAGGACATACTAGCACTAAAAGTAGGAACAACCGATAATGACGAAAAATAGGAACTACAGCTGAAGGTTTTTTGAACTTCAATAGGTCTGTCCAGGACAGTTCGATGTTAAGTCTTCCTTCAGTTACGGATATTTTTCTATGCCTACAACTACACTGAATATTCTTGGATATTCATTACACAATCTTTATAAGCCCTTCACATCTGACACGTCATTACACTCTCCATCTCTGTTTCTCTTTACTTTATGTATTCTTAGTGCCCAGGCCCGATGAGGGCTGTTTTATTTTTTTTTTTTTTGGCCCGTCCTGGTGTCACAATCATAAAATAAATATAATAATATAAGAAAATATATCCCGTAAATTTAATTTGCAAAATTTATGCAATTGAAAATAACGGAAAAAAATATTCTAAGAATATACTGGGGTCCTAATTAAACCAATTACAAATATTACACATGATTTAAAAGTCAGATGTATACTTTAAAAAAATAAACAAGGATAACATTCCTTTGGAGGGGATACCGATAGCGCAGTGTCTACCCCATAATGGGGATTAATAGTAATACATAAAACGGTAATCAATAACAACAGCAACAATAACAACAACAACAAAGTATCTGCATCTACCGGGCGTCATGGCAACAATGGGGAGATATTGATATTAAATGGTTGGACAAGAATATGCGTTCAATAAGTAGAAACTCCTATTCATTACTAAAGGATTTGCAACTATGAGAATTAGAATCTGAATCTCTCTCTCTCTCTCTCTCTCTCTCTCTCTCTCTCTCTCTCTCTCTCTCTCTCTCTCTCTCTCTCTCTCTCTCTCTCTCTCTCTCTCTCTCTCTCTCTCTCTCTCTCTCTCTCCAAAAATGAAAAGAGAATATATAAATGAAATATAAGACAAATGTGAAAAAAATATAGTAATTAAAAATATTACCTTAATGTGTAAAAGGGAAAAAAAATAAATTTCTCGGAAGTTAATCTTCATATTTATGTAAGAAACAAAATTAATAAAAATTGAACTAACAAAACTTCCTGTCAAGATTCAAAGAAAAAAACGCAACGTGCGATGTAAAAAAAAAAAAAAAAAAAAAGGAAATTGAGTGTTATATCATAAAGAACTTCAAATGAATAAAACGAAATTCACGTATTTAAAGCAGTTTGCACTATATAAATATAAAAAGAAAGAAAACGATACATCAAAGAAAACGAGTTTAAATGGCCTTAGAAAGGGATAACTTAAACAAAAGGCGAAACGTCTCCATGGGTATCTCAACGGATCACTTGATATTCAAGGCTTGATGACAAGCCGAATTAGCTTTTACTTAGGCCCGATTTCTTAAACAGTGTAAACCTAGGATACCATCTTGTTAGTTAACTAGACACACAAATGGATTTCATAAATGCATCTGACGCGGTTCTGTATGGCTAGGATCTCATATGGGATCCTAGCCATACACAGAACCGCGTCAGATGCGTTTATGGAATTAATTTGTGTGTGTCTAGCTAACTAACAAGATGGTATCCTAGGTTTACACTGCTTAAGAAATCGGGTCTATGTCTTACTAGTTATGCTCGTCCACGCATCAGCTAAGTTAGAGGTTAGGCTATGCTAGAGACATACTACTACGAAAATTCAAATCTCGTGAAGATAAATAACCCCAGGGTCCTTTAGGGTTATTGAACTTTACAAGACAAGTCTTGGGTTCGTCATATTTACAAGTAGTTATAGCGGTTATTTTGTATGTACAAGGTAATTACTAGTTGTTTTTCCTTTTACTTGCATATGTGTATTTGTGTGATTAAATGTTCTGTAATCTTACTTTTGTTTTTTTATTCCTCCATAATTTCAATTGGTTTTTATAAAGACAAACAACGGTTTATTCAACTTTACAAGTTTAATTACGGGGTTATTTAACTTTACAAGTTTAATTACGGGGCAATTTAACTTTACAAGTTTAATTACGGGGCAATTTAACTTTACAAGTTTAATTACGGGGTAATTTAACTTTACAAGTTTAATTACGGGGCAATTTAACTTTACAAGTTTAATTACGGGGCAATTTAACTTTACAAGTTTAATTACGGGGCAATTTAACTTTACAAGTTTAATTACGGGGCAATTTAACTTTACAAGTTTAATTACGGGGTTATTTAACTTTACAAGTTTAATTACGGGGCAATTTAACTTTACATGTTTGATTACGGGGTTATTCAACTTTACATTGGGGTTGTGGGGTTCTTTCTCTTTACAAGATCCGAAAATTCATTTACTCGCTACTCCATCAAGATAACGGGTCAAGAGCCCTTGATGATGGATCTAGTCTTTAGCAGTGAAAAGATCCTCATGAAATAAGGCCTATTGCCTATTTGTTCAAAGTTATTTCTTTACCTGGAAAGTAATTTGACTTTTAGAAGTAAATACCTAGTACTTAAGTTTGAATGTAATGACAATTCATCATTATCAGCCATTGGAGTATTAAGCTATTTCAAGTTTATGCCGGTCGAATTTTCGGTTAAATCAAGAGGGTTGATGTCAGGAGAGGCACCCTGCCATAAGTAATTTCAGTCACAACCAAACTATAGTCTCAGAGAGGTTATTGAGAAATACTGACACCATATATAATACTTATAAGATATAGTAAAACCATATAAATACTTATGCTATATAATAACACCATATGAGCATAGCAGAAGCCGCCGAGAAAATAGCAGTAGTAGTAGTAGCACTTACCATATAGCCAAGATAGAAAATAATAAGAAATGAATGATGTTATTTTCCAGTCAGTTTATATTACAATCCTAAGCTACTTTTAATGACCATATGCCGTATATAACCAACGATTTGCTAATATCTGCATGAATCGTTTTTCCGAGTGGAGCTCGAAAATTGTCACATTAATGTACTGCCATCCTCTCCCCAGGCCTTTGTGTTACCCCTATACATAAACAGTTACGGTTCAAATCTTCAAAAACTAATATTTCAATATGTAGTTATTGGTAAGTTTGTACACTTTAGATCATTTAAACATGATGAATGATTTCAGGGTGAAATTCATTAAACAACAAGAAAGAGACAACATTACGTTTTCAGCTTATAGAAAGCCTATTATAAAATGGATTTCACCAATATATACCAATGGATATCAATGATATTCACCTATATCATCAATATAACTGCCTATGTAGTGTTATTAAGAACAGGATAAATTGGGTTCCTTCTCCCATGATGCCAAGAGTAACTTAAAAAGTCTATTTTTGCATTCGTCTTTTGTATACTGTAATATTTAACAACTGGAGATGTACTCAGCTTGGACAAATGACTAATGGCAAATGTACTAGTATCACAGCTACTTGGCTCAACGTGGCTTACTCTAGGTATAACACTGCTACTGGTACCATGAACAAGAATTAAAAAATGACCCTAAACATTTTATTGGAATATGAATACCATGGTTCTTGTCCAGGGTATAAAAACTCTATTAAAGACTGGGAACCAAATCATCATCACTACAATCGAAGATTATGACATGGAATTCTTAATGAAATAGTAAGTGGGTGATTTTGATAAGGTGACTGGTAAACGATAAAAGATTTAATAAAATGTTGTAAAAAAATTACCACGGAAAACACATTACTGGCTGGAATGAAAATGAATTGCATGGGATTAGGTGATACAGTAGGCATTATAAGATTATTTAGCAAATATTGTTTCAAGATGATGTGTATTATTTTGTAATTTTCGAAATTGAAGAACAATAATCAAGGTAAGCTTATTAAGATACTAGTAAAGGTAGGTTGTGAAGAAGAAAGCTATGCTGCCTTTAATTACACTTTAGCATTTCAATTTGAAGACTAAATAGACAAAATCCTGAAGTGCTAGATCATATAGAGGAGAAATAAGACTTCAGAAACAAGACAAATATTAAAGGCAAGAGCAAAGAGGAGCTAAGTTAATATACCCCAAATATGATTCTCTTGGGTTGGCAACATTTATCCATTCTATAAATGTTAAACCACAACTCTGTCAAATATGATTGTTACCTGCTACAAGAAAACATTTTGCGAAGAAAAAAAAATAATGTAGTCTGAAATTTTTTGGTCCAGTTTTCGGCTGTATTTTCTACACCGTCAGTAATGAATGAGCGAAACGAAGTTGTCATATTCCCATAATGAGCGAAACGGATTCACCACATTCCCATTAATTTTGTCTCTTCACCTCTCCCCATAACTTGCAACTCATCTGGCATGTTTTAACATTTGCATAAGTTTATAATTTCCCCTAGTTTCTTTTATAATTATTACAAGCTTTTTCTTCTTCCTCTTTTTGTCAACTAGATCTGGCAGGGAATGCCAAGTAAATGTATTAAGTCGTCATCATCAATCAGATCTTTTGGGGTCTCATGTCAGGGGTTCCTCACCTGATTAATCATCTCCACATCACCCTATTTCCTACGTCTTCCTCCGCCACACCACACACTCTATATGTCCTCCCTCATCACAGCCATAAAGCTCCTTTTTGGCCTACCTTTCTCCCTCCTGTCTTGCACCTCTATCCTCAGCATCTTTCTCCCAACGTACCTCTAATTGATCTTCAGCAAAAGCCCAGTTGTATCAAGAAATTAGGATTATTTGGATTCAACCTCTTGAAATGGTTGTGGAGCAGCAAATGAGGCCAAGCTGCAACAACAACAATGCCTGCCCACCATGCAGCAAAAGGAGCTGGGAGAGGCTTCGAGCACACTGGCGATTACCTAATCTTCAACATTATTTCTACACCGAAATATGACTCTCGATGATTCCTTCTAGCCGGAGACACAACCAGTATCTATCCTTCATCTTAGAAGCATGCTCTAGTTCAACCTGTTCCTAACAAGGGTGACCACCCTTCCTTCCAACTGCTAACTTATTGCCCTATCCTCTGCTATCGCTAAAGTTTTAAAAAATTTGCTTAATTCTAACTTCTTGAAATGTCTGGAATCTAACTTGCTTATCTCTGATCACCAGTACAGCTTCCGCAAGACAAGATCAACTGGCGACCTGTCCTATCTTACTCATGTATGGCAATCTTCTCTGATCAACTATGGGGAATCCTTTGTCGCCACCCTAGATATTTTTAAAACTTTTGAAAGGGTCTGGCACAAGGCTCTGGTGGCCAAACACCCTACTTATAATTTTACCCCTTTTCTCTCTGTTTTCTGATTTCCAGTTTTCTTTCTGACCGTTTTATATCTGCGGTTGCTGACGGTGCAACATTTAACTCACTCATATCCTGTTATCAGTGGCGTTCCATGGGGATATTCTCTTTCACCTACTGTGTTCCTTCTCTTCATCAACGATCTTCTTCATTCCCCATCCTCCTCTCTTCTTCACCCCTTTGCCGACGATTCTATCTTTCAATTTTACTTTGCCTTTTCTTCACAACGTTCAATTGCTACTCGTAATCAGTCTTGTATCACTCTTTCTTCTACTCTCAACTCCTATTTGCAGAGGGTATCTGAGTGGGGTACCCAAAATATAGTTAAATTTAATGCCTTCAAGACAGTTTCTGGCTATTTCTTTATCCTCTTCTACTCCTGATAGCCCCATTGTCTTCGAAACTAACAAAATTTACCCTTTTATTCTTTTAACATATCAGGAATACACATAGCCTCTAACATATCTTGGAGGAACCACATAATCCAAATTTCTAAATCTCCATCCAAGAAATTGGGGTATCTGTTTCGTTTTCGTCATTTCTTTTCCTCTTTACAGGTACTTATAAGTAATAAAGGTCTTATCTGTCCCTGCTTAGGATACTGCTTGCACATCTTTGGTGCTTCTTCATATACTTATCTCCTTGATTGGGTTGAATATAAGGCAGTCAGACTCATTAATGGCCATTCTCTTACTTTTAATCTGGATTCTCTTTCTCTTTGCCATAAGGTATCATACCTTTTTCTTTTCTATCGCTACTACCTCCACTGATGCCATGATAAGTTGGCGAATTGCATCACTCTCCCACTACCGAGGCCGCGTAACACTCGCCAAGTGGCCTCATCTCACAAGTACTCTTTGGAGATTTGTAGCTCGTGGCTTGATCGGTGCAGTGACTGCTATTTCTCATCCATCTCCAGACTCTGGAACTCTCCTCCTGCTATCTTTCCTAATTCTTATAATCAATCTTCCTCCGACAAGCGGATCTATCGCCATCTCAAGGCCTAATCCTGCCATATCTCTAGGTCCTCAGTATTTCGACTATTTTTTCAATCGGTCCTTTTCCTATTGTGTATTAATACCTCATCTCTGCCTTATCCTTAGCTTTTTACTTTTTCTTCGTATTAAAGTTTTCTTCGTGTCCGAGCCTTTATTGAGGAGGGCATTTTCTTGCCTGTCCTTGTGTCACAGCAAAAAAAAAAGTACAGCTGCTGCATATTATGACAGATGCGATCATGAAACGAGTATTTCCTGGACCTCTAACACCTGTTTGAGCGTAGAAACCATCATTCTTTTGTTTCCAACTGAAATAAACGATAATCTGTTTCGACTGACGAATTTTTCCTTTCCAATCAACAATTAGGATCCCATTACGACAGTAAAGTAAGACACTGCTAACAGTAAAAGAACTGTTATTTCCTTGGAAACTAATTCTCAGCATACAGCAACAACTGGAGGTAAATATAGTTTAAGGTTTTATATAGCGGGATTTTGGCTAAAAAAGAAAGCACTATTAGTTTACAACAAAGAAAGGAAATCAGCGCTTCAGATATAGGCAGGCATTAACTTCAAGTGGGTGATTATATATCTTTGGCCCGATTTCTTAAACAGTGTAAACCTAGGATACATATTGCTAGTTAGCTAGACACACACAAATGGATTTCATAAACGCATCTGACTAAGTTCTGTGTATGGCTAGGATCCCACATGGAATCCCAGCCACACACAGGACCGCGTCAGATGCGTTTATGAAATCCATTTGTGTGTCTTGCTAACTAACAATATGGTATCCTAGGTTTACACTGTCTAAGAAATCGGGTCTTAGTCAGTGATAGGGTAAGAGATAAAAGGACTATTAGTGTATTTTCTAATGGCAGACACTACTGTCTGTAGACATGACTTACATTATAAAGCCATAATAAAATATTTGAAGGCAACAACAACAACAATAACAAAAACAATAATAATAATAATAATAATAATAATAATAATAATAATAATAATAATAAAATAATAATAATAATAATAATAATAATAATAATAATAATAATAATAATAATAATAATAATAATGATAATGATAATGATAATGATAATGATAATGATAATGATAATGATAATGATAATGATAATGATAATAATGATGATGATGATGATTATTAATATTATTATTATTATTATTACTATTATTATTATTATTATTATTATTATTATTATTATTATTATTATTATTATTATTATTATTATTATTATTATTATTATTATTATTATTATTATTATTATTATTATTATTATGTGCCCTGTGGGGCGGGCACAATATCAAAGAATAGCCTCACCGTATTCCCTGCGTGTCGTAAAAGGCGACTAAAAGTGGACGGGGCGGGGGAACTGGGACTCCCCCCCTTGTACCAACCTCCTGTGAGACGTCAAAGAAGAAGGGGAGTGGGGGGGAGAATAACTTCTCCCCAAACTGTTTTCCTTTTTTGATGTCGGCTACCCCCCAATTTAAGGGGGAAACAGCCAAGGTATATGTATGTATGCATTATTATTATTATTATTATTATTATTATTATTATTATTATTATTATTATTATTATTATTATTATTATTATTATTATTATTATTATTGCATAAAAAGAGTGAAGTAAAGGAAAACTGCGGCATATCACGCTTATCAGGACGATTACTTGTTTGTTTATCTAATGCAATTCTGTGAATACTTCAGATATCATTGACAATATAACGAATGACAATCAGTCTAACTTTCTGTATTACTCGGAGAACGCGTATTGTGCTTCTCCTGAAGTAGCAAAAAGACTTTTTAAGGTACAATTAATTACATTCTTTGTGAACAAATCATTAAAGTTTATCTACTCGTCCAACTACTCAGTGACATGTGTGTGAAAAGTACAAGGATGATTTCGTTATTACTTCCATTACTTGCGATATTTCTCAATACTTATGGGCAAAGAGAGGTAAGCATTGCTGTACAGTCTTGTTATACTTTGAAAGGGTAATAATGTCAAAGCTTACTGACTACAAACAAAGAACAAGTTGTATTTTTATGAAGTAGAGGGTGTCCGAAAAGGTATGGAACTTCAGGGAATTCTATTTAATTCCATGAAAAGATTTTTATGTTCAACCTTGATATATATATATATATATATATATATATATATATATATATATATATATATATATATATATATATATATATATATATATATATATATATATATATATATATATATATATATATATCTATATTTCATATATTCATTTCAGGTAAACATCATCCATAAAAAAATGGTCATATCTGAAAGTAAGTACGAATGTGAATATTTTTGTTTCATTCTTTAAGCGAATCATTTATATAATGTCATATTGTGAACCATATATGCATCTAAGTGTCTCGGAATACTACAATTAAGTGTCACGAGTAAACAAAAGTCATAATGTAATTTTTTAATTACCTTAACAGCTTCCTAGCTTTAAAGTCAGTAACGAGAATATTTAACACTTATCATAAGGTCCTCAAGAAAACTGAATACTACGAGGATACCCTCATTTTAGTCCCTAAGAGGTCTGGTGTAATTCATTCATATTTTCCAGGTATATAGGACAGTAATCCAAAAAATCTATCGGTATTCCCCTGTCCTCGCGAGAACTAAATGCTATGTTGGATGGTGACATTTCAGTCCCTGATTATTCTGATGTTGTTCTCTCATATTTTCCAGGTATCTTAGTTAGTAAAAAAAATTATTATGCCCTTTCCTCGCAAGGTCTGGACGCTTCTTAGGATGCCCACCTCCCAGTCTTTTATTATTCTGGTATAAAACTGCTCATATTATTTAGGTATAAGAGCAAATAAACCTAAAAATTCAACCGCTCTTCCATGTCGTCATGAGGCCTAGATGCTATATGGTAAGTCAGCATCTTATTGCGTGATAATTCTTGAGTAATTAGCTTACATCTTGAAGGCATCTTATTAAGTAAACAAGAAAATGTATCAGTCATCCCCCATGGCATCGACATAACTCAAATCTACGTTGGATGTCCCACCCCAGTCCTTGATTTTTCTGGAGTAAGTCGCTTTAGTGATTTAACCATCATTCCCCTGTTCTCGTGAGAACTGAAAGCAAAGCTGAATGCCACCATCATAGTCTTTGATTATGTTGGAGTGCTGCGCTCACGACTTGCTGGTATCCGAGTTAGTAAACAAGAAATTTTAACCGTCATTCCCCTGATTATTTGGAATAACTCAAATCACATCATGCTGGTATCCGAGTCAGTAGACCATAAAATTTAACATTACCCTGTCCTCGCGAGAATTGAACGCTACGTTGGATGCCCCATCCCACTCCCTGATTATCAGGAATAATTCACTCAGTTCTTGCAGGTATGCGAGTTAGTAAACTTTAATTCTTAACCGTCATTGCCCTGTTCTTACGAGAACTGAAAGCTACATTGGGTGCCCTATCCCATTCCCTGATTATTCTGAAGTAAGTGTCTCACATTTTGCAAGCATCTTCTTCGTCTTCTTCTTCGTCTACATCTTTTCCCACTTTTATGTGGGGTCGATGTTTCTGGCCATTGTTCACCATATGTTCCTGTCCCATACCTCATCACTCGTTATCTGTACTGGCCATATTTTGGTTTTGGCAAAATTTTTATGGCCGGATGCCTTTCCTGACGCCAACCCTCCCCATCTACCCGGGCTTGGGACCGGCATCAAGTTGAGGCTGGCTTGCCCCCCTCAGTGGCTGGGTTCACATTTTGCAATCATCCAAGTCAGTAAACCAGAAAATTTAACCATCATTCCTTTGCCCACGCGAGAACTGAAAGTTACTTGTGATGCCGCATTCCACTCCCTAATTATTGTGGTGTAATTCGCTCACATCTTGCAGGTGTCAGAGTCAGTAAACCAGAAAATTTAACCATCATACCTTTGCCC
Source organism: Halocaridina rubra (assembly GCA_037179515.1). Lineage (NCBI taxonomy): Eukaryota > Metazoa > Arthropoda > Malacostraca > Decapoda > Atyidae > Halocaridina > Halocaridina rubra. The sequence goes on along the minus strand of JAXCGZ010009721.1, from coordinate 51,043 downwards.
ACGCGAGAACTGAAAGTTACTTGTGATGCCGCATTCCACTCCCTAATTATTGTGGTGTAATTCGCTCACATCTTGCAGGTGTCAGAGTCAGTAAACCAGAAAATTTAACCATCATACCTTTGCCCACGCGAGAACTGAAAGTTACTTGTGATGCCGCATTCCACTCCCTAATTATTGTGGTGTAATTCGCTCACATCTTGCAGGTGTCAGAGTCAGTAAACCAGAAAATTTAACCATCATACCTTTGCCCACGCGAGAACTGAAAGTTACTTGTGATGCCGCATTCCACTCCCTAATTATTGTGGTGTAATTCGCTCACATCTTGCAGGTGTCAGAGTCAGTAAACCAGAAAATTTAACCATCATACCTTTGCCCACGCGAGAACTGAAAGTTACTTGTGATGCCGGATTCCACTCCCTAATTATTGTGGTGTAATTCGCTCACATCTTGCAGGTATCAGAGTCAGTAAACCAGAAAATGTAACCATCATTCCTCTGTCCTCGCGAGAACTGAAAGTTACTTGTGATGGCGCATTCCACTCCCTAATTATTGTGGTGTAATTCGCTCACATCTTGCAGGTATCAGAGTCAGTAAACCAGAAAATTTAACCATCATACCTCTGTCCTCGCGAGAACTGAATGCTACGTGGATTGCTCCCATCCCAAGTCCTGATTACTATCGTATAAAATGGATCGGGGAGGATTATTACTTGGATGATATAACCTATCTGACTTTCTATGTGCTCTCGAACCTGATCCCATGTGCAGGATATACAGCTCATGTTTATAGCGTTATATATAGTAATGAAAGTAAGAGTGCTAATGCATCTGAAAAAACGGAAACAGAAGGTTGGTAGTATCCCTTGCTCAGCATATATTATGCTAACAAATTATTTTACCTGCATTTTGTTTTCTTTTTGAAATAGCCGTGTTTTTAAATCTTTGAATTCTTGATATAGTGAAATATCGCGTGAAGATAAATATTTTCCCCAACATAATTTTAAGTTTGATATATCGGTGTTCTTTAAATCTTTGAATGTTTGAGGCTAAGAAGTATTATTCTGCTATATATTATTTTTCTTTCATTGTTTGATATTCAAAATATCAGTTTTCTGCCAATATGTTAATTATTTTACCTTATAAGATTTTTGTTTTGTTTTTTAAATCTCCCGACAATTGTTTCAATTTAGAAATTGCCTTTTCTTCACCTTGTACTATGCGAGACAAATAAATATTACGGTAAATGTATTCTTACACTATTTTCATGTATATGTTGCACTTTTATTTTAAAACCAGCGATAATGATGCACCAAATAGCTTTTTTTTTTTTTTTTGCTGCATTCACATATATTAAGGGATCTCGTGTCGTTTCATAAGATTAATTTCATCTTAAAGCTCCCCCTGAGCCCACAAGCCTCTCCTTAAAAGTGGCCTCTTCGACTAGGATTTTAGTGGATTGGTCTGCACCAGAATCCACCTGGTACAAATGTGTCATTGAGACCTACGACGTGTACTGGGAATGGCAAGCACTCTGGGGAGACGGCATGGAAGGCGGGGAAGCTGAATTTAATACCAGCACCACTTCACACATCATAGACGAATTAACACCGTACAGCAATGTTTCAGTGTGTGTAAGTGCATCAGCAGAGAGCGAATTTGGGCCACCAACATGCGAATGGAGCATAACAAAAGAAGATGGTAAGAGAAATTTCCTTGAAGAGTAGCTGGCATCGGGTTGATAAGCGGGTCTAAAGCAAGAAAGAATTCATGATAGTCAGTTTAGGTAGTCATACAGACTGCAGCATCACCTCCAGTATCGAATAATGTGGGATAGTTCTTGCTGCCGACTCGCTAGGCAGCCCTCTTTTCGCTACCCTCCCCCCCCAGGAAATCGCGTTCGGTGTGGTCATACCTCTCGCTTATTCTCTTGTATTCCTGCCATAGCATGCAAAACAGTTAAATATCTAAATGGCATATAATTCCCTAGGAAGTAAATGCTTCTCAGAGCTCTCCAAATTTAAGCTTTGCTATAATAATAATAATAATAATAATAATAATAATAATAATAATAATAATAATAATAATAATAATAATAATAATAATAATATCTATTATCAATTCCCGGTGCACCAGTGCTACTAGGAGCGACTTCGGATTATTATAATAATAATAATAATAATAATAATAATAATAATAATAATAATAATAATAATAATAATAATAATAATAATAATAATAATAATAATAATAATAATAATAATAATAATAATAATAATAATAATAATAACATCTATTATCAGTTCCCGGTGCACCAGTGCTACTAGGAGCGACTTCGGATTATGGGTCATCCGAGGTGACGTGGGATCCCCCTGAGACAGAAAATGGCATCATAATAGGATACAGAATAACATGGAAAACCAGCTCAAGTGATCCAGAACATAAAAATACTGGAAATGTACAAAGATATATTTTATCGTTATCTCCGTGCGAATATTACAACATTACTGTCTCTGCCGAGACGATTGACTGGGGACCTCCTTCACTTATCCAAAAAGTTTATATTTACAATAATGGTGAGTTTTTAAATACATTCCAGTCATTAAGGGAGCAAGCCAGCTAGCTAGTGCCAGTCCCAAAAGAGGGGTTTGAGTGTCAAGAATGACATTCGGCTGTGAAACTTTGAACCAACAACAACACGGGATGAAAATGCTACTGAGAGGCCCTATTCACTTCCCATTTACCAAGCACACTCGAGGCTCCTTTTCACTTTTCATTAAAATCTTTGATCCCCTTGTCTCTCTCAACCCCATATGAAATTGGGAAGGGTTACAGATAAAGAAGAAAAGGAAGTAAGACTTTTTAGGTAGTATAATATATGAGAGTCACTATTATGAAACTTAAAATTAAATGAATTATTTTCATATACAACTATAAGCATTGATAGTATGCTTATTTGTGTAAATCATGACTGCAATGATGATTTTCCAAATAAGTTCAATAAAAAATATTTAATATGATAATTAATGCGAACATACGCGATAACGATAAAAGTTTAGTAGGTTGGCCATGGCATCAGCCGCCCGCTGAAATACTACGACTGAAGGTATCACGGATTCAACTAGGACTGGTCCAGACAATTCTGGATTGAGTCTTCATTCAAGATGGTTCTTTCCTTATGCCTATATTTATAAGAGGGAAAGTTGATGACCTTAACTCCTCTCCCACTGACATATGTTTCTGGTCTTTAGCCAAAAACTTCTCCAAAAATTTATGTAATTCAAGCTTTCATCCTCTCATTATATTTCATATAATTTTAACAGAAAAAAATGAAATATTCTCTTTATGAAACCTTATGATCCTATTTTCATCTCTTTATAAAACCTTATGATCCTATTTTCATCTCTTTATAAAACCTTATGATCCTATTTTCATCTCTTTATAAAACCTTATGATCCTATTTTCATCTCTTTATAAAACCTTATGATCATATTTTCATCTCTTTATAAAACCTTATGATCCTATTTTCATCTCTTTATAAAACCTT
>JAXCGZ010009721.1:27500-35000 GCA_037179515.1 Halocaridina rubra | reverse complement strand
TTGACTATGCGTATCACAAATGCAATTCGACTATTATTACAATTTCAAATGAAAATAATAATACCCACCCATCTAAAGAAAAAACAAAACAAAAACTGACATCAAACTCTATCATTATCCATCTTAGATGGAAAGACTTACTACATGGTTGATATGCAAACGAATAAACTGCCTAGTTTGTTTATTAGTTTTTTGTTTCTTTTTTGCTTTGAAAATCCAGAGTATTATATGTATTAGTGAAACAATTAGTATTAATCATACATACTTTACATGCATGACTAGCTATGCATGTTATAAATACAAGATAAATACATGAACAAGTATGCATACATTAATACACAATTAACAATGGACACATTACTTTCATCAATAACTATGCTTAAATTATTATATCAATCAGCTCTGTAAAGGAAACTTGTACACAACTTCACTTACTAAACAAGGAATTAAACTGTCATGAAGTATATCTGAAGGTACTACGGTACTTCCAGGGGGGGGGGTTGCTTTCTACTGATTGAAGCTTTTATTCATTATTACTAACTAAGGAAGCAAATAATTAATCAGCTGTTTAAGAAGCACAATATATTTGGATCCGACAAATGAAGCTTCTTCAGCCATGAATCTTTACTTTTATAGCGCCAGAACAGGATATTACAACTTCCAATGAAACCAGTTATATCATCTTATTTTTTTCTTTCATAAGGCTTAATCTGTAATCGACACTTCAATTACGTAACTTTCTACGATCATTAGGTAATGGTCGCTTAAGTTTTCAAAACAGCTTTTAATTTCAAAAGTCATTAGAGTCCAAGCAAAATTCTCCATATTTTGAAAATTTGAATATTCACAGAATTATTATGACTATGGCCCGATTTCTTAAACAGTGTAAACCTAGGATACCATATTGTTACTTAGCTAGACACACACAAATGGATTTCATAAACGCATCTGACGCGGTTCTGTGTATGGCTAGGATTCCCCCACGCGTCAGATGCTTGGGGAATCCTAGACATACAGAACCGCGTCAAATGCGTTTATGAAATCCATTTGTGTGTGTCTAGCTAACTAACAATATGGTATCCTAGGCCTACATTGTTTAAGAAATCGGGCCTAGGATCCAAATACAGGATCCTAGCCATACACAGAACCGTGTCAGATGCATTTATGAAATCCATTTGTGTCTAGTTAGCTAACAATATGGTATCCTAGGTTTACACTTTTTAAGAAATTGGGCCAATGACGTTTACAATCTGACAAGAACTTGCTTATTTCGACTGTTTCACGAATATCACTGTATGAGTTATGGTTCACGTTTGTACGGGTATACACCTCTGCAGGATTTGGAATCTGTTTAACCACCAAATGTGATCGTACCTTTAACGTAACAACGCAATCAATTCTGCACGCGTAAGAGGTAGAGACTGTCTAGACAAACTTTCAAAGTCAACCTCGCAAGCGTCTTTGTACTCCATAGTTGTGATTAAATAAGTTACTCTAGTATTTGTAATCACTGGATCGGCCAGTGCCTTTTTTCTAATTTCTATTTTCATATTATTTTCAAACAACCACTGAGACAATACTTTAGTCATTATTTGAAAATAATAAGGTAATTCAAACTTGTAATAATGGGGAATTCAGTTTTAACGAGTAAAAGCTGTACAAAACATAATCAGAGATTGTTCCGATCCTCTATATTTACTATAATCTGTTTTAGCACTGTTGGTAGGGTACGGCCACACTATATGCGATTGGCTTGGAGGGTGGAGGGTTGCCTGATTCATGATATGTATTGTGAATGGCCATAATAGAAGTAAATGCTTCCAATATGGCTACTCGTCTTTGACAACATGGGTTTGCCTCCGCCGTGGCCCTGCTAGGTAACCCGGTACCATCCACGTGGTTCGCGTTCTGAGAAGAGCCGTACCCTCCATCAAAGAATTTTCCGACAATGTTGTTCTGATACAAAGAAGGGAAACAAAATAATACACTGTCGCTTCTGAGTCTAGTACTGGGATGTGTGGGAGACGGTTGCTCATAGCAAACTATTTCAAGAGTTAGTGAAGGGAAAGATAAAAAGTGAACAAAATAAGTAGTTTTTACAACCAGATTTCATCTAAGATTATGGAAAGCTAAAAATACATTACATAAAATAAATAAGTAGATAAATAAACAAATAAAATAAATTGCGAATCAGTTTATTAACTCTTGAAATACAAAAATTAATCCTAGTTGATTATATGTCCAGCCTATTTCCTTCTAGCCTGTTCACATACACACTTTTGCCTAAAAACAATTTTCATTTACACTGTCTTGGCTCTGAAGATAGCTCGAGTGTGAGCCGCAAGCTAAAATTGCACACACACACACACACACACACACACACACACACACACACACACACACACACACACACACACACACACACACACACACACAAAACACACACACACACACACACACGACACACACACACACACACACACACACATAATATATGATAGATAGATATGATAGATAGATAGATAGATAGATAGATAGATAGATATATAGATAGATAGATAGATAGATAGATAGACAGATCAGAAAATTTAAGAGAAAGTACAAGATTCTGGCTTTTTTTTCTCTAATAATAATAATAATAATAATAATAATAATAATAATAATAATAATAATAATAATAATAATAATAATAATAATAATAATAATAATAATAATAATAATAATAACAGAATGCTATAATTAAACCTTGGAAGGGTGAATTCAGTGCATTTAATAACTTTATTATTATTTCACAGTTATGACAACGAAGTGTTCGGCTTCCCAAAAAGAAAGACTGGAATGGAGTCATCACACAACATCAGAGAATTCGAAACTATTCGACTATAAAGAAATTATAAACGAGATCGATCAAAGGAAAACTAATAATAAAATGTAAACTCGACAATGAGGATGAATAATGACATACAAATAGATAGATAGATATAGATAGATAGATATATAGAAGATAGATAAATAGACAGAGACAGACAGACAGACAGATAGATAGATAGAGATAAATAGATAGCTAGACAGATAGCTAGATAGACAGGCAGACAAACAGACAGACATACAGATAGATAGATAGATAGATATATAGATAGATAGATAGATAGATAGATAGATAGATAGATAGATAGATAGATAAAGATAAATAGATAGATAGATAGATAGATAGATAGATAGACAAACAAACAAAAACACAGACAGATAGATATAAATATCCAGATATCTAGATATCTAGATGGATAAATACATAGATAGATAGATAGATAGATAGAGAGAGAGAGAGAGAGAGAGAGTGGAGAGAGAGAGAGAGAGAGAGAGAGAGAGAGAGAGAGAGAGGAGAGAGAGAGAGAGAGAGAGAGAGAGAGAGAGAGAGAGAGAGAGAATGAATCAAGATCTGACTCTGCGTTGCTTAATATCTGTCAACATACCATAATTAATAATCTCAAGCTATGCTCTATATGAAGAGCAGAAAATCACTTCATATCTCTACACTTCACATCAAGCTTTGTTTTCTTCGTTTAAAATTTGTCTTCGTAATATTAGTAGCAGCTTGGCGAGGAGACCCTCTAGTGACATAATTATTGGGGAAAAAAAAAAAAAGACGGAATTGCCTTATGTCGAGCCCCAACTAGACTTCTTTGTTAGCTTACGTTGCGTTTGAGGTAACATTCATTTAGGACCCGAGATATAGCAATTAATGTTTTTTTTTCTTTATGCAAGGCTTCAAGAGTGGATTCTATTACTACTTAAGAATGCATGGTAACAGTTTCGGTCTATTTAATGTTAAGTTCATTAACGAGTACTTTTCTCTAACCACGATTTATGCAAATAATAAATGAAGATTTGTTCTACTGTTCCAAGGGACAGTTTACAAAGTAGTAATTGCGATACATGGAATGCCAAGTATAATGATTAAAAATAAAGTGAAGAAATATACACTCATCATCACCAATGACAACTATAAATACAAATATCTAATAATAAAAATATATATTAAATATATTTTAGCATAGTAAAAAGTATACTATCATTTATTTCAAAGTAAATGGGAAATTTTAGAATTTTATCCCAAGAAATGTGCTAAAAACATATTGATATAAAGTAAAATGGAAGGTTTTAAAACTATTTAATTACGTAACTAGTTAACTACTGTTTTATATATATATATATATATATATATATATATATATATATATATATATATATATATATATATATATATATATATATAATATATATATATATATATATATATATATATATTAGATAATTAGTTAAGAGAACCTTGGAGTATGCTAAGGAAGAGGGTGTTCTTGTACATTGCAGCTTATATGTATGTGTTCTATAAGTGTGACACCGGGAGAGACAAGTAAATTGCCTTCATCAAAAATGGCGCTGGCACGAAGACAACCTTAAGACGAAGGATAAGTAAAAGGTTAAGGACAAGGCATATAAGTAGTAATGATACACAATTGAAAAAAGAGAGGCTCAAAAAATAGTTGAAGTACTAAGGACCTAGAGATATGGCAGGATTAGGCCCTGAGATGACGATAGATCCATTTTTTGAAGGAAGATGGGCTATGAGAATCAGGAAAGACAAAAGGAGGAAGAGAGTTCCACAGTCTGGAGGTAGATAGGAAGAAGCAGTCGCTGCACCGAACAATCCGCAAGCTACAAATCTCCACACACTACCTGAGAGAAGAGGCCGCTTGGCGAGTGTTATGTGGCCTCGGCAGTGAGGGAGGGATACAACTCATCAGCTCATCAGAGCAGCGATGAGAAGTACAAGCGACAAAAAAGAAATAGGGATGATACCTTACGGCGAAGAGAAAAAAAAATCCATATAAAAAGTAAGAGAAGGATCATCCATATAAAAAGTAAGAGAAGGATCATTAATGAGTCCGACTGCCTTAGATAAAAGTATATGAAGAAGCACCCCAGATAAGCGAGCAGTATTCTATGCAGGGACGGATAAGACCTTTACATATGCAAGTAACTGTAAAGCGGAAAAGTAATAACGAATATGAAATAGAGCCCCCAGTTTTTTGGATTCAGATTTAGAAATTTGGATTATGTGATTCCCCCAAGACAAGTTACAGGCTATTTGGATTCCTAACATGTTAATAGAATCAAGAGAGTAGATTTCGTTAGTTTCGAAGACATCAGGGCTAAAGAGATAGCCAGAATCTGTATCTTGAAGGCATTAAATTTAAATAAATTTTGGGTGCCCCACTCAGATACTCTCTGCAAATTGGAGCTGAGAGTAGAAGAAAGAGTGATACGAGACTGATTACGAGTAGCAGATGAAGACTGTGAAAAAAAGGCTGGGGAAAAATGGAAGGTAGAATCGTCGGCAAGGGCGTGAAGAGGAGAGGAGGGTTGATGAAGAGAAGGAACAGCGTAGGTGAAAGAACAGAGCTATATGGAACACCATTATTAACAGGGAATGGAGTAGATGTTTCACCGTCAACAACCACAGTTATAAAACGGTCAGCAAGAAAACCGGAAGTCAGAGAACAGTGAGAAGGGGTAAAGCCATAAGCACAGAGTTTGGCCAACAAAGCCTTGTACCAGACTCTGTCAAAAGCCTTAGATATATCAAGGGCGACGACAAAGGATTCCCCATAGTTGCTCAGACAAGATGACCATACATGAGTAAGATAGGACAGGCGGTCACCAGTAGATCTTGCCTTGCGGAAGCCGTACTGGTGATTGGAGATAAGTGAGTTAGATTAAGGACGTTTCAAGACGTGAGACCTGGGCAAAGCTTCGAAAACTTTAACGACAGAATAGGTTTGGGCAATAGGTCGTTAGTTCCTTCTTAGGAACAGGTTGCACTAGAGCATGCTGGTGTGGGAGTGAGCGTGTGTGTGCGTGTGTCTAAAATCACATCGTCTTCTCATTTTCCAATTATCTTCTTATACTTTTCGATTTAAGTATTATATATTTTATTCCACTTTCTTATAGTTAAGAACTCACTTACTTTCAATATCATGTACTTATTCTTCCATTGCATAAAATTACTTAATTCGTTCAAGTGACTTTACTGACATTGTACTAAAACCGCAAAGCCTACGATGTTTTAATTACTCCTAAATTTTAAGAGTACTTTTGAAAAAATGAATAAAATTTCTTTTTTCTTTTTTTATGATTGTGACACCTGGACGCCCCCTAAAAAAAAAAAGAATGCCTCATCGGGCCTGGGCACGAATAAAACATAAAGTAAAGACTATAGAATATCATTACAAATAAAAATAGAGAAATCTGTTAGAAGTATGTATTTTTATAATGGCCTCTGTCAACTTAGAAGACCAAGTAAGTACACCATGAGATGTGTGAGCTTTATGGTGGAACAGCATCTACAGTTACTATGGCTGCAAATATTCTCGTTCCGTAGAACTCATTTAAAAAATTTCCATATTACTGTCTCCTTGCTGTCCAATGTCAAAATAATAAATAAATATATATAAAAATAGTTAAATGAATAAAAAATACATAATACGTTAACAGATAAATAAATAATTAAACAATACGAAATGAGGGGCAAAATACTTCCTCAGAATTCTTCTGCGTGCCGTAAAAGTTGACTAAATAGGGCGGAGCGATGGGACTGAAACTCCCCTCCATCTTATTTTCTTCCAGCAAAGAGTCAAGGTATTTTGCTTTGACTCAGCCAATCCCCTTACAAGGGGGAAAATGTTTTTTTTTTATATGGATGGATATAAAAATGGTCATGTTTTAATATTTTTATTCATGTTATGCGGAGATGGGTGATTTCTCTTGAAGTGAGGAACTGAAAATCCTCTGCCTCCGATAGCTCATTCACTACGTCTTACTATGCAATGTTTCATTTCCTTTTTCTAGGGTGGAGGGTAAGAATACCACCTTCGTGTTCCCCTACATGTCGCAACAGACGACTAAATGGAGCGGAGCAAGGGGACTAAGAATCTCCCTTTCGTATTATCCTCCAAAAAAAATATTTCTTTGACTTGAATAGCTGCTTATTGGAAGAATTATGGTCACAGAGATTATATAGGTTGATATAAAAAACGAAAACAATATAAATGATAGATAAATGGGAAAATAGATAGATTTCATTATGTAAATAAGAGAGAAAGAGACAGATAATGATAAATAAGAAGATACTGATAGATAAAATTATAGAGAGATTCAAATAGATTATATATATATATATATATATATATATATATATATATATATATATATATACATATAAATATATATATATATATATATATATATATATATATATATATATATATATATATATATATATATAAATATAAATATAAATATAAATATAAATATAAATATAAATATATATATATATATATATATATATATATATATATATATATATATATATATATATATATATATATATATATATATATTGTGTGTGTGTGTGTGTGTGTGTGTGTGTGTGTGTGTGTG
>JAXCGZ010009721.1:15000-22500 GCA_037179515.1 Halocaridina rubra | reverse complement strand
TCTTATATGCTACTTACGATTACTTAAGGGTATAATGATTGATATATATATATATATATATATATATATATATATATATATATATATATATATATATATATATATATATATATATATATATATATATATATATATAAATATATATATATATATATATATATATATATATATATATATATATATATATATATATATATATATATATATATATATATATATAGAGAGAGAGAGAGAGAGAGAGAGAATACTCGTTCTTAGAAGAATGAAAACATTAATGTAGCCAGACACCTTTGCACTTCGTTGCTCTATTTTTCTCACGACAGTATCAAGTCAATCCATTATAAAAGTATTTTGTAGTGCTTTACTCAAACCAGGCATAAATATTGCTGACTCGTTTATCGTACCTACCTGTGTAACAGTATGAAGAGTCATCTTCACTTTTTATATACTAATACTTTTATCTGAAACTCTGTATTTAGGTCATATACTAGAACAATATATTTTTTTACCCTCCCAAATTATATATATATATATATATATATATATATATATATATATATATATATATATATATATATATATATATATATATATATATATATATATATATATATATACTAGTGTGTGTGCATACACACATACTCGTGTGTGTGTGTGTACACACACACACACACACACACACACACACACACACAATGAAGAAGAGAAGAAAAATTTTCGTTACAGAATACTTCCAGACAAAGGGGAGATAAAGAAGATAATGACAGAAGATCAGGGGATGGGGCCTCATTAAGATTGTTATACACAAATGCTGATGGATTAGCTGGTAAGGCAGTAGAATTAAAAGATAGGATTCACAACAGTAAGGCAGATATAGTAGCAATTACAGAGACTAAGTTGAGTGAGGACATAAACAGTGTCACAGTTTTTCCTAAGGGCTTCAGAATACTAAGGGTCGAAAGATCTGAGAGGACTGGTGGAGGGATAGCACTGCTCATAAGTGAGAGGATTCAAGTTGAAGAAATAAACTTGGCTATAGAAAGTGAGTTCAGGGAATTTCTTGTTGCTCGCATAAATACTGGGTCAGAGAGCATTATAATAACTGTTGTATACAACCCACCAAGGAACCAAAATAGGCTTGAAATTTATGAGGAAAGTCATATAGGTACGAATGAAGTCATAAACTCAGTTGTTAACATGGCGCGGGAGAAAAAATGTAGGATTTTGATTATGGGAGACTTTAATCATAAAGAGATAGATTGGATAAATCTTGACCCACACAGTGGTGAGGACTCATTTGGGGCAAGATTCCTAGATTGCGTACAAGGGAATTTCCTACACCAACATGTAATGGAACCAACAAGAGCCAGGGGTGGGGATGAGCCATCACTACTTGATCTGGTGTTCACAGATAATGTGTTGGATATTGAAAATATTGAGTATGAACCACCAATTGGAAAGAGTGACCACTGTGTGTTGTTGATGGAGTATATCATTGAAGACATTCTTCCTGAGAGTAGAGGCACTGAGGACATGAGGAGGAACTATCAGAAAGGAGATTACATCAAAATGAATGAGCTTTTTGCAGTTATTGACTGGAGAACCTTATTTTACAACAAATCTGTACAAGAAATGTATGACATCTTTTGTGAGAAATATGGGAAGATAGTAGATTGCTGCATACCTGTCACCAAAGTAGGTGTAATTCATGCCAGAGAGAAATGGTTCGATAATGGGTGTAAAAGAGCTAAGGAGTGGAGAGACAAATGCTGGAAAAGGTATATGAGGAGAAAAAACATAACTGCCTGGCAAACCTACAAAAGAGCAAGAAATGACTACCTAAGTAAAAGGAGAGAGGCAGAGAGAGATTATGAGAGGGACATCACCAGGAAGGCTAAAGAAAATCCCAAGCTTTTCCACAGCTTTATCAGAGGAAAACTGAAGGTAAAAGAACAGGTTTTAAGGCTAAAGAGAGCGGATGGAAGCATCACTGAGACGGACGAAGAGATCTGCAAAGAATTGAACAAGGAGTTTCAGTCAGTATTTACAGTAGAAAATACCCCACCCCCTCAGATTGCAGTGATAGAAGCTCAAGGGCCGGTATTAGAGAACATCAACCTTACAGCCACAGAGGTATGCAAAGTGCTGATGGATTTAGATGTTCATAAAGCTACAGGTCCTGATGACATATCCCCTCATGTGCTTAAAAAATGCGCAAACACAATATCAGTGGCACTAAGTATCATATTTAAGGAGTCACTGGAGTCGGGGGAGATTCCAAGATGCTGGAAACAAGCAAATGTGATACCTATCTTCAAAAAGGGAAGGAGGGATACGGCTCTGAACTATAGACCAGTTTCCTTGACCAGCATAGTTTGCAAACTTATGGAGAAACTACTAAGGAAACATATCTCTCTTCACTTGGAATCCTTCAACTTTTTGTCAGTGAGGCAACATGGCTTCAGAGAAGGAAGATCAACAGTAACAAACTTATTAGAATTTTATGATGAGGTAAGCCAAATCTTACAGGAAAGAGAGGGCTGGGCAGATTGCATATTCCTAGACTTCCAGAAAGCGTTTGACACTGTTCCACATGGGAGACTTATTAGGAAGCTGCAATCAATGGCTAGAATAGGTGGAAATGTCTTGGAATGGATAAAAACTTACTTAGAAGGATAATAATAATAATAATAATAATAATAATCCTTTATTCCAATGTACATTGGGTATTTAAATAAGATACATATATATTCCAGATAGACATCTGTGGTGTACGATATAGACATACTAAAACAAACAAATCATAAAGATGAGTGTACCATTAAAATTTACAAGTAAAATCTTCCTTTAAGAGCAACTTCTTAAGATTATATTTAAAAGTATACACTGAACCAGCATTTTTTAGTTCTCTGGGAAGCTGATTATATAAATGAGGTCCACGAATGTTTATATCTCTTGAGCCAATATCAGTTTTAGACCTTCGTACTAATAAATCTTCCCCTTGACGGGTAGTTAACCCGGTAACTGAGCTTACTGTAGAAAAATTATACAAGCAATCAGGAATATTGTTTCTTAGTATATTAAAAACAAAGGTACATATATCAAAAACGTATTTATCTCTAATCTTTATCCATTCTAGATCTTTTAAAACAGGAGAGATGTGCTCGTATTTTCTTACATTGCCAACAGCCACTCGTGCTGCAAAGTTTTGTAACTTTTGTATTCTTTGTAATTGAGTCTTATTTGTACATCCCCAAACTTTGAGACAGTAATTAATTAAACTCATAGCTAAGGACTGGACAATTATTATACGAGTTGATGTTTCAAATGAGTCTTTTACCCTATTTAGATATATTAGAGTACCCATTACTTTTTTATAAATTTCATCTATATGCATTTCAAAATTCATGTAACGGTCAAAATAGACACCTAGGTTCTTTACCGAGTTCATTGGCTTAATGATATTACCGTTAAAATTTATATGAAGATTGTCATCAACTTCTGATAATAATTGTCTGGATCCGATAAGAATAGATTGGGTTTTAGTTTCATTAAGTAACAGACCATTTTTTAGAAAGTAACGTTTAGCCATATACAAAATTTCTTCTGCTCTACGAATAATATTTTCTAAATCATTAATTTCTCCTTCAATTAAGATTTGAGTATCGTCAGCATATTGAATGACATAACAGTTAGGTAAATATTTTACTAGATCGTTTACATATATTAGAAAAAGTATAGGTCCTAGGATCGATCCCTGAGGGACCCCAAACAATACCTTCTTGCGACTTGAGACTACATCTTTTATTCTGACTGACTGGTAGCGGTTTTTTAAATAGTTCTCGAACCAGCTTGGGTCAATGTTCATTTTTTTGCATTTTTCTAATAGAGTGGTATGGTGTACACTATCAAAAGCTTTAGAAAGATCGAGTAGTAGTAGCAATGATATTTTCTTATTATCTATATTTTTGTATATTTCATCTGATATTTTCAATAAGGCGGTTTCAGTTGATAATTTTGGCCTGAAACCGTGTTGACTTTTTGCAATAAGTTTATTTTTTTCAAGAAACTCACTTAACTGATTTGCAACAATCTTTTCAAGTATCTTTGATAAAATTGGTAGTAAAGAGATTGGTCTATAGTTAGAGACGTCGTCAGGATTTCCATTTTTAAAACCAGGAATTACATGGGGATTTTTCCATAAATCTGGGTAGATATTGGTAACTATGGAAGTATTGATTATTACCGTCAGATAATAAGCTATTACAAATAATGAATCTCTAATAAAACGAAAACAAATTCCATCTGATCCATATGCATTAGAGTCTTTCAGATTTTTTATTACTAAGATTACTGTATTACAATCTACTGTAGTAGGGTTAAAGACATCATTACTTCTATTGAATGCACTATGTTCTTGAACATTATTATTATTATTACTACCATCATCACTATTATCATTACCATTATTACCACCATCATTATTATTTACACCATTATCAACATTTCTATTATTATTACTACTACCATCATCATTATTATTACCACCATTACAGAGGGTTAGAGTAAGACACTCAGTGTCTGAATGGAGAAGAGTTAGTAGTGGAGTTCCACAGGGTTCAGTTTTAGGGCCACTTTTGTTCCTTGTATATGTAAATGACCTACCAGAGTCTGTAAATTCATTCATGAATATGTTTGCAGATGATGCAAAGATTGTGAAGAAAGTAAAAAACGAGAACAATGGTAGAGAACTTCAGGAGGATCTAAATAATCTGCATGAGTGGTCAGAAGAGTGGCTAATGAAATTCAATACCTCAAAATGTAAGGTAATGAGAATGGGTACAAGTGCAAGAAGGCCCAAGCTTGACTACTCGGTGGCTGGAGTACAACTTCAAGAGACAGAAAATGAGAGAGATCTAGGAGTAAACATACTGGCAGATTTGTCTCCAGAAATACATATAAATGGCGTAGTAAGGGCAGCATATGCATTCTTATCAAATGTAAGGGTAGCCTTCAGGCACATGGACAAGGAAATGTTCAGAAATATTTATGTAACCTATGTGAGGCCAAAACTCGAATATGCAGCCCCCTTTTGGAATCCGCACTTGAAAAAGCACATAGCTAAGCTTGAAAAAGTTCAAAGACATGCCACGAAACTGGTGCCAGAAATACGCAATCTCGGTTATGATGAGAGGCTGAGGGAATTAGACTTGCCATCACTCGAAGCTAGAAGAGTAAGGGGGGATATGGTGACAGTCTTTAAATTCCTTCATGGTTATGATAGAGTGGATAGGGATCGATATTTCGATATGGCTGGCTCTAGAACTAGAGGTCATAGTTTGAAGCTTCGTAAGAAAACTTGTTTGCAGGATGTAAGGAAATACTTTTTCAGTGTAAGAGTAGTTGATAATTGGAATTGGCTAAGCGAGGAGGTAGTTAATGCTATCTCAATCCATAGTTTTAAGGACAGGTATGATAAGAATCACTAAGTCTAAAAATGGAACCGATCAGGAGACGGGAAGATACGAGCTTTGGGCTCTTTCCCGTAAACACAATTAGGTAATCACAATTAGGTAATCACACACGAGTATGTGTGACTGAGGCAAACAATTTTTTGTGTGTGACATCACGTCAGGCAAAGAAAATTGCCCTCATCATGTCTGGGCAAGAAGAAAACATGATGCGTTGTTGGCGGCAGGAAGGTTAAAAAGAAAAGGTTATATATTGAGGACTTCATGAAGACTTGTAGAAGACTTATTTTATGAATAAAGACGGTCAATTTATATATAGTGGATGCGGGCTGCACAGTACTGCATAGTGCATTCTGATGACTTATTATAAGAATACTAACATGTTTACGAAGATTAGGTCGGGAGGCAGCCTGAGGGTAATTTTTAGGTTTATACATATGCATATATGCATGGCCCCATTCCCCCTTGTAAGAGGGATGGCCGTGCCAAGAAACACACATTCACCACGATCCACACATACCTCAACTACTCTTCTTAGCTCCTTGGGGATAAAGGGTAGCTACAATCCACCCCACATCCCTGCTTGAGTCACCCACAAGGTAGGTGGGTGAGGATATTCTACAGTGAGGCCCGACCGCCGCAGATGGTTTACCCTACTACTTCATCACATGGCAACTCCCCTCAGGTTTATAACGATAAGAATCAAGACGATTCATGGCCGAGCCAACAATTCAATACTGAATGTAAAAGACAGGAAAGGCGACAGTGCAACATAACTCAAAGGGAAACAGAAATGGGCAGTGGTGTGACTTATCAGATGTGAAGGGATATTAAGAGATGTAAAACGATTATTAAAGAATATTCAGTGTAGATGCTGGCAAAAGAAAAAACATATATATATATATATATAGTGTGTGTGTGTGTGTGTGTGTGTGTGTGTGTGTGTGTGTGTGTGTGTGTGTGTGGTGTGTGTGTGTGTGTGTGGGTGAGCGCGCGCTCGGGGCTTTGGCAACAACAATACAAAAGAGAAAAAGAAAAAAAAACAAATAAGGGGATGACTCTAGAAACATAATGGTTTCAGAAATGCAGAAAGAAAAAATGAATATGACTTAAAATGAGCTCTAAGAAAAGATAAGATCTTCATAGGTCTCCTGACAGCTTGTTAGGGACACCACTGGCTGAAAGTCGACCTCAAGATCACATAAGTTTCCCTCCCTCAGGAGAGCTAATATACTCTTCTAATGAGTCTCTCTCTCTCTCTCTCTCTCTCTCTCTCTCTCTCCTCTCTCTCTCTCTCTCTCTCTCTCTCTCTCTCTCTCTCTCTCTCTCTCTCTCTCTCTCTCCTCTAAACTAGTACAGCTTGTCCTCTATTTCTTGAGTAAATTTGCTTGTCTCCAGTGTAACGCAATCTCGTCTTCAACATTTTTTCCTTCAAGAACACAACCATTTTCATTCTCCTGC
This sequence comes from Halocaridina rubra, assembly GCA_037179515.1. NCBI lineage: Eukaryota > Metazoa > Arthropoda > Malacostraca > Decapoda > Atyidae > Halocaridina > Halocaridina rubra. The sequence continues at coordinate 15,568 of JAXCGZ010009721.1, read as the reverse complement.
AGAGCCCAGCTGGTCTGAAGCAAGAATTTGGAAATTGACGATGCTTATAAAGAATGCGCTGAAAAGAGAGAGAGAGAGAGAGAGAGAGAGAGAGAGAGAGAGAGAGAGAGAGAGAGAGAGAGAGAGAGAGAGAGAGAGAGAGAGAGAGAGAGAGAGAGAGAGAGAGAGAGAGAGAAACTTGTTACCAGATTCTGTCCTCTAAAAGAAGATTGGATATAATCAGGTCGGAAATACAATTTAAAAAAGCGACGCTAGAGGCAATGTTCACTTGGACTGGAATATGTTCAGACAATAAGAATACAGCAGGAAAATCTTAGAATCAGAAAATAATGGTAGGGCCACACTGAAGGCGATTTGCTTGGAGGACAATAGTTAACGACATGCCTAGCGGGTAGGCGGCAAGAGCTGAATTATGTCACGTAATGCAAATGTGGATAAAATTAATAATACCTTATCCTGCAAAGTTTGCAGTTGGCATAGCAATATAAATACACCAGAATAAGCTATATAATAGTTTGTATAATATTTACATCATTAGATTGAATGTAGACAGCACGGAAGATAAATT
>JAXCGZ010009721.1:7500-10000 GCA_037179515.1 Halocaridina rubra | reverse complement strand
TTATTATTATTATTATATTATTATTATTATTATTATTATTATGATTATTATTATTATTATTATTATTATTATTATTATTATTATTATTATTATTATTATTATTATTATTATTATTATTATTATTCTGTGTTTCTAAGAAATGAAGCCGGAAGAGTAAACCAGCTAAGGCTATAAGGCCCCCACGGAAGATTAACCTTTCTCAATTTTTCTTTTAATTAGTGTGACACCAGGGCGGGCAAAAAAAAAAAAACCCCTCATTGAGCTTGAGCACATAGAAAATATAAAGTATAAAGAAACAGAGATGGGCAGTGTTGTGACTTGTCAGATGTGCAGGGATAAAAAGAAATGTGTAACGAATATCCACGAATATTCGGTGTTGATGTAGACATAGAAAAGGAACCGTAACTGAAAGGAGACTTAACATCGAACTGTCCTGACAGTCCTATTTAAGTCCAAAAGACCCTTCAGCTGTAGTATCACAATTTTCACTGTGGATGACGCAAGAAAAGTGAAGGTGGTGAGTTAAGAGTAAAACAGATAATACTAACGGACTCAACTGCAGGAGGCCTTTGTCCACTGTGGATGATTCAAGCAAGGCGGTGATGGTGGAAAGGGGCAAATCAATAACGGCTGTCGGGGCCAATGTCAAAAGAACTTTGCCCACTTACATTGTGGATGACCCAAGCTGTGTAAAAAATGGTGGGAAAGGGTACTGTTGTTACTTTTTATCCCCAAAGAGCTACTAAAGGTGAGATGGGATGCAGTGGTCATTTGTTGACTGGGTGCATGCCTTCACTCGGTCACCACCCTTACAGGGAGGATTAGGTTACCCTGAGTGCATGCACGATCTGAGGTTAGCAAGGGCATGCACTCAGGGTAACGATTACATCTGCCAAAACAAATCCTCCGCAAGAAGACAACCGTCCTAGCCCTTGGTTGAAAAGGGAGTCCATGACGTAAAACCGGAAGAAGAATTTACATTTGGAAAACGCAATTATATGTCCAATGAAGGAAACAGGATACAACCGATACACAAGTATCGATAGACCAGTTATCACTTCAACTTGTATTTAGATCAGCCATATTTGTGTTAGTAGGAAAAAGGTCACAGGAAAACAAGCTAAGAGAAAAAAAATCACAGAAATAGCCACCTCATCTAACCTAACCTAGCCTTGTGTAACTTATACACTGCCAATAATAGACAGGGTATTTTTTTTTACCTTATTTATTTCTAATTTCTAACGCGAATTGCCATTACTAAAACTAATTACTCAGGAATTGTACCAAATTGCTTTGATTGTTAGTGCAAGTTCCACTTTCTACAGGCAAATAATTCTAGAATTATGGACACAATAAAGTTATATAATTTCTTGCATAATCTCTGCACATCTTTATTCCGTTATACATCATCCCTCTTTCACCCCCTAAAAAAATTGCCTTTCAAAAATAGATTAATTAATTTTTTTTATTAGATTTAAAAAAAAAGTCAATTATTTCAGAAGAGTGAGGCAGCCATGGAAGTGTTTCGGCTCATATTCAGTTCAGGCTAATTGGCAACATATGAGAGGCTTCCACTTCCGGTGCCATATTGGCAGAATTTTATCTGGCATCAATGGTAAAATGCTGCTTATATGAGGTCTCCATTCATGTGTTCTACTTTTTGTGCGTGGTACATGCCGTATTTAGCTTGTCATAAACTGTGACGTTCATACGCTGTATTTAGCATTCTATACAATGCACTTAGCGTTTCATACACTGTACTTTGCGCTCAATACACTGTGTTAAGCTTTCCATACATGTATTTAGCGTTCCATGCACTGCATTTAACGTTCAATCCGTTGTGTATAGCGTTCAATACAGCCTATCTAGAGTTCCAAACTCTGTGCTTAGCTCTCCAGACACTGTATTTAGTGCCCCATACATTGTATTTAGTGCTCCATACACTATATTTAGTGCCCCATACAATGTATTTAGCGCACCACATATTGTATTTAGTGCTCCATACACTATATCTAGTGCCCCATACACTGTATTTAGCACCCCATACACTGTATTCAGCATGTAATTTACTGCAATTAGCGTTAAACATTATATGACTTTAAGAAAAATGCTAATGGATATCTTACTTTTTTCTTTCCAGCTTTCAATCCAATTTTTACAAACTTTTATTTGGGAAACTTTATATTTGGGATGCGATGAAGAGAGACAAAAACATAATGAGTCAGTTTTATCCACTTTTATCCAGAATCAGTGCAAATTAGAACGTGTGTTTGTTTACATACAAACAGGAAATACGAAGGAGCAAAATACAATGAGGTATATTTTATATACCCCCTGAGGGAGGGGGATAGAATACCTCCTCCATATACCCCTGAGTGCCGTAAGAGCCGATTAAATAGGGCGGGGCGATGGGACTGGGAATCCCCTCCTCTGTATTTTCTTTTCTCACAGAGTCAGACCATATTGCCTTGACTCAGCCATGCCCCTTATAAGGAGAAAA
>JAXCGZ010009721.1:0-2500 GCA_037179515.1 Halocaridina rubra | reverse complement strand
ATATATATATATATATATATATATATATATATATATATATATATATATATATATATATATATATATATATATATATATATCTCGCTCTCTCTCTCTCTCTCTCTCTCTCTCAATATATATATATATATATATATATATATATATATATATATATATATATATATATATATATATATATAGACGGGGAAAAACACGCATAGAAAAAGGTCCCAATTGCAACAGACTCTTGATTATACAGTTATTCATCAAAACCCAAAAGCAAAATCTGACTATTACGCCAAGAGTAATAACATAAAGAGTGCATTAGTGTCGGATTACAGAGACTAAACCTGATAATCACCACTTTACTTAACGACTTCAAAATGTACATGATAACACGAACGACCCCATTACATAAATACTAATTAAAAGCTATTATCACTACTATTACATTATCGCCACCATAAAACCCAATGTTTTTAACAGGTTTACAATGACGTGTTCCGCACGTGTACAAGAAAGCTAAAAACAGCCTCTCTTTGGGGAGCGGAGAATAAAAGCAAATTCTACAATATTTATTAGTGATTAACCATCTCCTAGCCATCCAAAAAGGAGTTTGAAAGTCTGTATATCTTTCCCAATCGATCAGATAGGATATGCTATGGCAAATCCACGTAATTCCCCATCTCCTTTGCATCCCAAAATTATCTGCGAATCTGTATTCCCTTTTCTCATTTGATGGGAATTGTATAATGCTTGAAATCAACCAGTGGTGTCCCATCTCCTCGCCATCCAAAACTGGGTCTGTAAGTCTCTATTGCTTTACCAGTTGAAGAAAATAGCATATTCCACGGCAAATGCTCGTGATTCGCCGTTCCTAACTAGGCAGAAATAAGTCTGCAAGTGCCAATTTCTTTCCCAATTGAACGGAAAAGCGTAATCCGGATCAAATGTTTGTGTTTCCCATCTCTAAGCTATCCCAAAGGAAATCTTGCGTGCAAGCTTGTATTCTTTTCTCCTTTGAATGGAATAGCATATTACATGCAAAATTCCAGCAGTTCCCAAGCTCCTAGACATCCAAACATATATGTGTGTGTTTGTATGTCTTACCAGTTTAAAGCCAAAAAGACATTAAAAAAAGCTGGTTGTCTTCCCCATCTCCAAGCTATTCCAAAACAAAACTGTAAGTCTGTATTTGTTTCTACTTTGGAGAGAAAAGCATATTCCATGACAAAAAAAATCGATTGATTCCCCATCTCCTAGCCATCCAAACATAAATCTGTAATTCTGTATTTATATTTCAAGTTGAGGAGAGCAGCGTTTTTATTGACAAATGGTCGTGGCTACCCGTTTTATAGTGATACAAAAATTCTCATTATTTCTTTACTAATTAAAGGTAAAAAGGATATTTTTTTCCATGTTCTATGTGTCATTATCAGTCCCCATTATGAGGGTGGATACAGACAGACTGATGCTAGGAAATTAAGGATAGAGACCCTTCCTAACGCCTCACGGTGGGTTCAATCGCAGGCCTGTCACCTCCCGAGTCGAGAACATTAATCACCATGCTACCGAGGTCCCCTAAAGTGAAGGAGTTATGGAGAAGGAAATGTTGCTAATTCTCCTTTTGGGTTTAAATAGGTCACGCGTGGTACCCCGTTTCCAAGCTGTACACAACCATGTCCGAAAATGCTTTCCCAGTTAAAGGGAAAAGCATATGCCAGTGAGAGAGGAAGTATTGCAATGTGCCTGGGTCTCTCTTTTAGGTGAAAATGGGTCGTCATCTTCATTAAGAATAAAGAGTTGATGCCATTACCTTGATGAGACTCAACGGTCAAAGAGAAGAGGGAGACACAGACCAGCGAATGAGGTCATTTATATAATGAAAGGAAGAATATGAAGAAGAGGGAAGGGAAAAGGAAGGGAGGGGAAAAATACAACATATATAATAACGAAGGGTAACGAGGAAAGAGTGAGGGGTATGTAACATGTGATGAGAGACTAAGTAGAAGAATGGCATGTTATTAGTAAGTGAGCAGATGAGTTAAAACGTGATATCAAAATTGGAGTAATGAAGTAAGAGACAACCAGATGATAAAGGGGAAAATGTGAGAAATAATGATAAATCTTAAAATGGGAAGGATATGATAAAAAGGGTAGAAAAACATGAAAATGAATTTAAGTCAAGAATAGAGGCATAAGCTCAGATAATTAATGAAGAAAATACGGTAGCTACAGTGGAAAAAAAATCCAAAATGCTGATAAACATTAAAAAGCGAATATGTCAATTTTGCTGTACATTGTAAGTTATACACATCAATCTTCTTTCCGGGAACCGATCTATGATATCGAAAAAGATTCTATCAAGGATTATGGACATACCATGAGGGTTGGTTCAGCGAAAGCAAAGCAGCAGCAAGAAGAATAAAAAAAAGCAAAACTAATTTATATCCTTGCACAATAATAATAATAATAATAATAATCCTTTATTCCAATGTACATTGGGTATTTAAATAAGATA
>JAXCGZ010009720.1:87500-90556 GCA_037179515.1 Halocaridina rubra | reverse complement strand
GTATTATTATATTTATTATAACCACTTTAATTGTTATTAATAAAGCATGATATTATTTAATTCTTAAAATATTAATATTTTAATTCCCAACCTTAGTGTATCAAATGATGTTTAGATTGCTTTCACATTCCCTTTCTCTATAGGAAAAATAAAACACATGAAAATGAGCGAATTTATCGTTCACCCTCTAATTATGCCTTTATTGTATTGAAATGTGATGAAATTTGAAACTGTTTTCTAAGAATATAAGAAAAAATATATATATATTTATCTAGTTTCTAGTTTTCAAATATGAAATACATGCAATATCTTATTGTGATTCTTTTGTTATATAAACAATCCTATTTGGAGTAGATATCTCGGAGAAATATGTAATTTTTTTTTTGTAAGGTATGCATTTGATATTGCTTGAAGACATTTCTTTTTTTTTATTTCCTCTCACATTTCCAAAAAATCGTCCACGCCTTTTTCCTAAGAACTGCTGGTCCTTTCTTTGCATGTTTTCGTGAATTAAATTTAAAAAAAAAATATCTCTGCAACAAAGGCCCCTTTGTAAGCTGCCAAAGCTATTCACAAGAATATATTTTGGACTGAAAGACATATGATATCACATTTTCATGTTAAGGGAACATTTGTATGAAATTCCTTTTTATTTATTCATTCTCTTTTTATTTGCGTCTCTGTAGTTAAACATTATTTGTTTTCATTTGTTATAATTATTATTCATGAGCGTACATATCTACATTGTTTTTATTTTAATTTTCTCTATCTAATGTGCATTTTGTATTATATGAGTTTGTGAGCTGAATATAATGAAAATAACGTAGCAAAATAATGAGTACTCACTCTGTTGGATCAGTCAGGAACATCTTACTTTATTAAACCCTTTTCAGCTTTAGAAGTATATATATATATATATATATATATATATATATATATATATATATATATATATATATATATATATATATATATATATATATATATATATATATATATATATATATATATATATATATATATATATATATATATATATATATATATGTATATATAAAACATATTAACATATATGAAAACATTAATCATCTCTTATTGATATGCGAACCTTAGACATATAATTACTGTGCCAAGGCATCACCAACTACGCCATTGAAAGTCTAAAAAAGGAGCAAAATCTGAAAGCTAACTTCTTAGCTAGGAATAAATGTATTCTTTCTGATTGCTTTCTTGTTGATACTATATATTCTCCCAACCTTATTCGTGGCTTCGTTTTAACATTTAATTCAATTCCCAATCTATATTGGTATCAATAATGATTAAATAGGCACATTATCATATTTAAAAGCCTTAAATATATTTTACCCTTGATCGGGAATCGAACCTAAGACTCGCATTTACTGTGTCAAGGCACTGCCAACTACAGTAGTGACGGTGTAGCAAAGAAGCCAAGCTCAAAGCTTAACTGCTTTGATAGGAATTATCACATTGTTTCTATGTTTTTTTTTTATTGTTCCTATTTCAGCTTCTTCCAGCCTCATTCTTGGCCCTTGGAGAGCAGTTTTGTGTTTTCCTGCAGCTCATTCTATGTATTAAAATATCTGTTATAATTTACAAATTATGAAATGAGTGAGTAAATTGTAGCAGATCGAGTTTATACACAATGTCTAATATCCACCTTTGCATTATATTCACCAGAATTATGTGATTGTTTTTATTGCGAAGTCATCAGGATGCTTCTCGGGAAAGATTTCTAGCTTCACTACCTCCATATATCGTCTCATTCTTTCAGAGAAGGCAATGTTGTGGAGTCCTGTCTTTGCATATTCAAGAAAGAAGCGAATTTGTATATGAAAGAGAAAATTAGCCATTTTACTCTTTGAGTTCCAGCAAGAACACATGCTTACGTAATACTATTCCATATTTTTATTCATAAGGAATATGTAAATAAAAAAAGTTAGATACAAATTAATAAATAAACGTGTGGAGATATCAACATTTTGAGAAAAATCATACAAAGTGCACAATATTTTAGCATATGATAAATTATTGATGAATAAGATAATAATCATAAAAGATAAACCAGTTTAATAATGATTACATATCTATACAAGTAAGTAAATAGGTATTTAGAAGTATAAATAAACAAATAAATAAGTAAACAAGAAAATAAATGAAATAGTAAATGAAATAATAATAAATTAATAAATAGATAAAACAAATAAACACATACATACATACAGAAATAATCATTTATGCAAATAGCAAGCAAAATAATTAACAAAGCCATAAGACAATAATGGCAAAATACTCACCTAAAGGTTGATATGGAACCTTGCAAAGAGAACTTCTTTAGTTTTCAGAAAAAAATTTGCGTGACATAAAGGTCAATAATGGTGAACATTTTCTGCTGGAGTGAAAGCAAGTTGCACTTTGCCAAGCCATTAGGTGATTCGAGTAGCTTTATGGCTCCTAAGTGGAATTTGCATTAGGAAAGCTGAATGAATATTGTTAATGTAAATTCCACTTTATGTTCTAAGTTGTTGTTCTCATGCAAGAAAGGAAAAGATGTGTATTTTTTGCATATTAGCCGTAACTTAAGAAAATACTTGATGGAGATGCTAGTTTTAACATACTTATCTTTATATGAATGTTTTTGCATATACCAGTCTTATTTGCAAAAGATTCAGAAGAGGTTAATCTGTTGCAGGTTACAAGTTTTTCAATGAAATTTAACCTGTATTCGAGTATATACAAATTTAAATTTTCTTTCTGATAATGCGTAAATTGTAGTAATTATCTAATTTTTCAATGCGTAGGCAATAGTCAACATTAAGCTAAATTTGAGTGTGCAATATGTATAAAATATGAAAGCACATAACAAAAAAATGCAATAAATAGGGCATTAATGGGTATAGAAAAATCTAAATATATCATCATTATCAAACTACGTCCAGGATTAGCTTATGTCCAGAAGCTTCTTTGATGGGTTTTGCTCTCTTTTGATACTGACTGATACAAACGTAACAATAATTGACATGTAGTACTTTTCCTGA
>JAXCGZ010009720.1:65000-70000 GCA_037179515.1 Halocaridina rubra | reverse complement strand
CTGAGATTAATCTGAATCTCAATGTGAATGCGTTTGTTAGGGTGTGTAAAAGAGCAAACAAACAAAACATTTATTTCCATTTTTGTACAATGGTTATTCTTCTTAAATATAAAAGTAGCTTATAAGTAACCATGTAATTGAACTAATAAGTAAGAGGGTAATAGATACAGTTAAATTAAATGTAGCTTTCATAGAAAATAGTAATGATGTAATAAAAATGTTGACAATTATGTTAATAATATAGTAATAATAACCCTAGATACAGTATCGTTATTATCGGCATTATTACCATATTTGTTTTTTTCTCAATGAGAATAATTAGTTCTTAACTTAGAGAGCAGAGAAGTCGATATCAGTTCACATATAGGGAGGGTAGTGTTAAGGGAAATTTTATTAAATCATTAAGTTTAGTTTAAGTGTGAGCTGGAATTATTTGTCCAAAAGAAAACTATAAAGTTTGCCTTTGAAGGCTGTGAACGAGGATGCATTTTTAAGATGCTCTGGAATATTATTCCAGAGTGTTGGCCCTTTAATTGTGATCATCTTTGAAACTGCTTCTGTTTTTGTTCTCTGAATAAAGAGCTCACTGCTCTGTCTTGTGTTGGTTCCCCATACATCCCTGACTGTTTTTAAATCAAATAGCCAGCGAGGATAATGATGGTCCAAAATTTGGTATATAAAAATATAAATAGTATAAGCGACCTTGTTTTTTGCCCGCAGCCACCCAAGTTTATTGAGAGCTGGTGTGTTGTGGTCATATTTTCTTACTCCTCCCAGGGCAACTCGAGCTGCAAATTAATAAGCTTCTGTATTCTGTTTATCTAAGTCTTAGTGGTAGCTCCCCAAACAGTTGTGCAGTAATTAATGTGACTTAGGGCTAGAGATTCAACAACAGTTATTCGAGTGGTAGTCTCAAAATTGTCTTTTATATGTGATAAGTGCATTAATGTTCCTGTGACCCTTTTACTTACTTTATCTATGTGGGAATCAAACAACCTGTAGTTATCAAAGGGAATTTCTAGGTTTTTGACTGTTTTGCAAGGTGTAATAATATTGTCTCAAAAATTAATTATTGTGTTTTCTGGAATTTGTGCTATATGGAACACTGAACTAATAAACATGTATTGTGTTTTACTTTCGTCAATTAACAGCTCAATTTCTTGAAAATAGGTTTTAATTTCTGCTCTTAAGGTTAGCTCTGGTAGATTATTACTATCACCACTAAGGAGTAGTTGAGTGTCATCTGCATATTGTACCACTAGACATGCAGAAATGAAAGACGATAGATTTTTTACGTAAATGGAGAAGAGGATAGGACCAATTACTGATCACTGTGGAACACCAAATGATAATGTTTTTGGAATAGAGATAATGTTGTTAAGATGTATAGGCTGTTTACGATTAGATAGATACTCGCTAAACCAGCTTGGATCAATATTTAGGTTAGTACATTTACTTAAAAAATTTCATGGTTTACACTGTCGAAGGCTTTTGATAAGTCTAATAATAAAAGCAGAGATATTTTTTTTTCATATCTATTTTATTATAGATACTATTTGTAACTTTGAGCAGTGCAGTTTCCGTCGAGAGTCTCGGTCTGAAACCATGTTGGTTAATAGATAATTGTCTATTTGACTTTAATATGACATAAGTTGGCATGCAACAATTTTTTCTAGTATTTTAGAGAAAATGGGATTAGGGATATGGGACGATAGTTTGTCACATCCTCTCTGTCCCCCTTTTTATGCAGAGGTATTACATGTGATATTTTCCAAGAGTCAGGAAACTTTTTAGTAACAATGGAAGTGTTCATAATAGTTAGAATATAAGATACAATCATGGGTAGAGCATCTTTGATGAACTGAAATGGTATACCATCTGGACCATAACAGCCAGAGTTTCTTAGGAGCTTTATGGTAAGTATTAGGGTAGCACAATCGATAGGATTTATCTTGAAGCACTCTCTTGTGTTTACATTGAAAGAACTGTAATTTAAACAATTACTCATATTCACTGAGTTGATGTTTTCTTGTGTTTTCTAATATGTATTTTTGCCAACATTAGCAAAATAGTAATTAAAGTTTTCAGCTTTGTCTTTCAACTCCGCAATAGTTTCATAACTTTCTGAGGTACTCTTTTCATTTGGTATCATGCTTCTTATCACTTTCCATGTTGCTGCTGTATCATGTCTTGAGTCATTAAATTGTTTTTTTATAAAAGTCTTTTTACTTACATTGATGAGAGATCTGACACGTTTCTTTTCTGTTTTATAATGTTCTCAGAGAGTCATATCTTATATATTAATGTTTAGCTCTGTATGTATTTGATTTCTGATTTGCATTACCTCTTTGATGTCATTACTTAGAAAGGGGGCTGAGGGGTGGGTTTATTTCTTGTTACAAGGGGTGCACAACTATCTAAGCATTCAAGGAAGACTTTTGTTAGAATCTCAACCTGCAAATCGACGTTATATGTGCATTTAATTCTATTAAGTACATTTGTGTTGTTGATTAATGTTTCACAAAAGATATCAGGGGAGTAATTTTTTAGACACCGGAATGTCTTGAAGAGAGGCTTCCTTTTGGGCTTGTTTATGTTTAGCATAGCAATGTTCATTTCGTGGTCTGCAATTGGGCAGGGAACTATGTCCCAATAGGGTATACTTTCCACTTTATTTGTTATTATCAGATCTATTAGAGTCCTAGAATTAAGGGTTATGCGGGTCGGTTTTGTCACTATTTGTGTTAACTTCACAGTGTTGATCGCCCTTTTCATTTTGTTTCGTGCTGAGAGCATGTCATCATTAAAGTCGCCAAGTATGTATATGGGTTTATGGCGCACTCAGATATTTCTGAATGTTTCTAGCAGATGACTGAATGAGCTGGTAGGTGCTTTAGGGTGACGGTAAACACACCCTACAATGAAAGATGAAAGTTTCTGATATTGCACAGTGATCCATAAATTTTTGAGAAGTAGGAAAGACAGAAGGAGGAAGAGAGTTCCAGAGTCTGGAGATAGATGGGAAGCAGTCACTAAACCAACCAATTCGCGAGCTACAAATCTCCACACAGTACCTGTGAGATGAGGCCGTTTGGCGAGTGTTACCTGGCCTCGGCAGTGGGGGAGGGTTGCAACTCTCCAACTCATCAGAGCAGCTACGGAAGTAGTAGCGATAGAAAATAGAAAGGGAAGATACCTTTCCGCGAAGAGAGAGAGAATCCAAATTAGAAGTAAAAGAAAGGATCTTTAAACCTTATCTATGCTTACCCATATTGTAGCTTTTATCTTTGTGAATTTTTGGTCCATTTACCAAATGGTAATTATCCTTAAACTCTCGGTTATTAGACTCACTATTTACTGTACCCAAACAGACTAATTTCTCTGCACAAGTATTACTGAATTGCCTCCATTCAATGTTTTTATCTAACAAAGCATACCTGAATCTCTATCTATCAAACCAGTCAATACCGAGACACCCGTCCCAAAAAGATGAACTCCATCTCTTGCAAACATATACTTTCGACTAGTGAAGTGATCCCACCCATCTATAAACACAATTTTATTCTCCCGACAGAAGGCTTCCACCCTAGTATTAACACTTATAGCTTGATACAATCACTCTGAACTTTGGCTAAGCGTAGGCAGAATACCATACACCACAGGAATTACACCCCTCTTCCTGATCTTATCCAGGGCCTATCTATACAACCTAATCAACTCCTCACTTCTACCATTATGTATATCATTTCCACCTGCTATCAAACAAATCACATTATTATCCCTTTTCCAGCTATACACCGACTCACCCACCTTCCATATACCTCCTCCAGGGAAAATATACTTTCTCCTAACTCTATGCCTGTCTTTCCTGCCTACATATCTGCACAGTAAATCCCCTGCAATTACATGATAATGAGACTATCTGGTGGCTGGAATTTTTCGACATTTAGAGACGTACCTAGGTTCCTAACCTGAGAATCACCAACAATATGCAAGCTTTTCCCCACTTCAGCCTCTATGGTCACTAGTACAACTATCAGACTTTATGGATTCTGAAGATTCACTGCCTCCACTGTCACATTCATCAACAAGCGAACTAAAAGAATTAACTACTTGAAGTCGAAAACTGTCATTTTTCCTGAGAATCGTCCTATTTGAACCCTTATTCACAAGTTCCCAATTTTCGTCACTATTCAGTTTCCTCCTCCAGCTAAACTTCACTTTACCTTTCAACTCCCTGTTCTCCTCTGTTAAGGACCTGACTTTCTGCCTGACTACGACCAACTCATTAATTAAATAAAATATGAGTTTGCTGATGTCAGACATAAACTTATCCCCAGCATACACACCAACAATGACACCACCACCAACACACAGAACACCACCACTCTCTATAGTGCTTAGGAAGGGTAAGAGCAAGAGCTACGAGAAGCACGTCCTCACTGGATGAATTCCCACCCAGAACTAATCTCCCACCCAGAACTGAACTCCCACACGGAGCTTATACACGAAGATTGTAAAATAAGTTAATGAACATGTCTCCATGCAGTGATTATAAATATGTTTTGGAATCACAAAATGTCATGCATGTTATATATTTAAATGTCTGAACGTCCATAAGTAAGCTCTCTGTCTCTGCAAGTTGCTAAAAAAAATAAGGAAAATTTTGAAGATGTGTAGGTATTTTCTAACACAACACCTTATCCAAGTGTGGAAATTTTCTGCAATACTATTCATCAATATTATTGGCTTATTGTTCATTGTAATGACAGATTGGGGAAGGAATTTTTTTTTGTATTTGAGAGGGTAATTCATATGACAGGCATTCATAGAGGACTTAAAGCTTTGAGGGAATCACTTATATTTACGATGGAAAATGAACAAAATGGGCAGATTCCTTTTCAACATACAAATGTAATTAATGAGAGCAATGGCAGGGTGCATGTAAAGAAAGGCTATTCATGTTGTGAAAATGGGCTTTCTTAATAGTCTTTTCCTCA
>JAXCGZ010009720.1:37500-47500 GCA_037179515.1 Halocaridina rubra | reverse complement strand
GTTTATGCTCAAGCATGTGGCAACCATGATACTTATGGTATTTTTACCAGGGTTGCCAAAGTTTGAACATAGGAAGTGCAAACCCACTATAGGAAGGACATTTAAGAAAAAAATATATACCCGGGCTCAAACAGCGAAGTAGTGGGTTGAGGGAAATGCTGGAGCTCTTTAACCCAAAGACTCTTGCTAAGAGGTGAGAGAGAGGAGGTGAATTGCTTCTGGTGAATGAGTGCTTCCTTAGCCTTGGCAAACCTCATACACAGGGAGTTCCGGCCATTGTGCGCATACACAAATGTGTACCTTTTTTTTTTATATGAGTGTGACATTGGGACAGGAAAAACAAAAACTTCCCTCAACAAAAAAGGTTCTAGCACGAGAAAACATTAAGACGAAGGAAGAGAAAAAGGTTATGGATAAGGCAAAGATGAGGCAATGATACACAAAAGGAAAGGACAGACTGGAAAAATAGTCAAAGTACTGAGGACCAATTTATATGGAGGATTAGGCCCTGAGATGACGATAGATCCGTTTTTGAAGGAAGATAGGTCATAAGACTTTGAAAAAAGAGAAAGAGGAAGAGAGTTCAAGAGTCTGGGGGTAGATGGGAAGAAGCAGTTGCTACACCGACCAATCCGCAAGATTCAAATCTTCACACAGTACCTGTGTTACGTAGCCTCGGCATTGGGTAAGGGAAGAAACTCGCCGACTCATGAAAGCAGCTATCAAATATAAACAATAACATATGTGAAAACAAGAATCATATTTCCCTCCTGTGCAGGACTCGAACGTAAGACACATAATTACTGTGCCAAGGGACCTTTCATTAAGATAGAATCCATAACCATTTTGTACTATTTCCTGTGAGTATATATTAAAAAAGGCATATATTAGAAAAGAGTCAGTATTAATTAAGAAGATGAATGTCACTCACATTTAATAAGGAAGTGGGAATGGCAACTCAGAATTCAATACAATACAAATTTTATGGCAAGTTTTAATGCAACACACATTGGAAGTTGATTGCATTACACTAGCATGTATCCTTCAAGGAGTAATAATTATCATTGTGCTTGTTTTTGGATCTTTTCGACATATTTGGACATTATGATTATTGTTTTATTATTATTATTATTATTATTATTATTATTATTATTATTATTATTATTATTATTATTATTATTATTATTATTATTATTATTATTATTATTATTGTTATTATTATTATTATTATTATCATTATCATTATTATTATTATTATTATGATTATTATTATTACTATTATTATTATTATTATTATTATTATTATTATTATTATTATTATTATTATTATTATTATTATTATTATTATTATTATTATTATTATTATCATTATTATATAATCAATATTTCATTCACCCAAGTATTATAATTTACTAAGGAGTAATGGGAATGAAATGATTATGCAAATAGTATTCACTTATAGATATACAATTTGGAAGAATATTTGTAAGAACAAACATTATGAGAAGGAAAGTGATGAGGGAAAAGGGGAGGGGGGTGCAATTATTTTACAATGTATAGACTGTCCTTATGGTTTAATATTGGAGGAACGAGTAGAAATGTTAGGGTTAGAATTGCCGTATGTAAGAGAGAAAGTGCATTAGGATTGGTATATAGATTAGAACCAGATCATAAATTAACTTGCAGTCACAGAATTGAATCTAGTAACTGTAGAATGATGCATCATAGTTGTAAAACTTGCGTTGGAATGGTGGTAGAAGGTGTTTTAAGCAATTTTGTAAATTCATTCAGAAGGAATAAAAGCGTTACTTCAAATAATTATCATACCAAAAAATATTTCAAAGAGAGATAAGCATTAATTTTAAAAGAATAACGAATAATAACAACAATAGCCTGGCTCCTATCTCTCCGTTCTTTTTTTTTCTTTTTACTTTCTCTATATTGTAAGACATCATACTTCGTTCCTGTGGTCTATCACAGCCAAACTTTATTTCTATTCATTTCAGATCAGCAAAAGAATGGGAAATTAATATTTCATATAGCTAAGAATCATATTTTAAGGAAAATAGCACATACGCTAATAATGTCAAAACTTCGGTGGCTTAAACTAAAGATTTAAGTACTGTATTCCTCTGAATCCTAAAAAAATATTTAAAAGCATTGTGCCTAGATATATTGAGTACTATATTTTGTAAATAATACTTTACTCCTAGAGCACTCTTTGGTGTGAATGAAAATTATTGCATAGTAATTACCATGAGGATAGACAGCAGTTTCCACTCGAAGGGAAATTGAATAGAAAACTAGAGTATATAAGCAGAATAGTATTATTTCTCATCAATAAGATAGTAAATCTGAAAACATATTTACTGTATGTCAAACCTGTGTTGGATTTAAATGTCATTACTGTATGTCATCTTAATCTCTAATAACATATATAGTATTAGTGAGCGTAGATGGAATGATTGTGTGATGTGCTTTTCTTATCATAGTTCACGCTTGTGCAATCTCGGGTGGTGTAAGGAAAAAAAATGATTAAATGAAAATTAGAAAAAAAATAATATGAGGAATAGTAGTGGTATAATCTCGTGGGGAAATTGAGGAGAATATATCGCTGAACTAATATTATTTTCCATCAGACGAGAGCCTTTGTTGCACTTATATATATATATATATATATATATATATATATATATATATATATATATATATATATATATATATATATATATATATATATATATATATATATATATATATATATATATATATATATATATATATATATATATATATATATATATATATATATATATATATATATATATATATATATATATATATATATATATATATATATATATATATATATATATATATATATATATATATATATATATATATATATATATATATATATATATATATATATATATATATATATATATATATATATATATATATATATATATATATATATATATATATATATATATATATATATATATATATATATATATATATATATATATATATATATATATATATATATATATATATATATATATATATATATATATATATATATATATATATATATATATATATATATATATATATATTTTCGTTGTTTTATTTAATGGGCTTTTCCTTCCATATATGTATATATATATATATATATATATATATATATATATATATATATATATATATATATATATATATATATATATATATATATATATATATATATATATATATATATATATATGCAATATATATATATATATATATATATATATATATATATATATATATATATATATATATATATATATATATATATATATATATATATGCAATATATATATATATATATATATATATATATATATATATATATATATATATATATATATATATATATATATATATATATATATATATATATATATATATATATATATATATATATATATATATATATATATATATGTATATATATATATATATATATATATATATATATATATATATATATATATATATATATATATATATATATATATATATATATATATATATATATATATATATATATATATATATATATATATATATATATATATATATATATATATATATATATATATATATATATATATTTATATATATATATTTATATATATATATATATATATATATATATATATATATATATATATATATATATATATATATATATATATATATATATATATATATATATATATATATATATATATATATATATATATATCAAATAAGCACATTACATATGTGATAACATGAATCATTGTCATATATATATATATATATATATATATATATATATATATATATATATATATATATATATATATATATATATATATATATATATATATATATATATATATATATATATATATATATATATATATATATATATATATATATATATATATATATATATATATATATATATATATATATATATATACATATATAAATATATATATATATATATATATATATATATATATATATATATATATATATATATATATATATATATATATATATATATATATATATATATATATATATATATATATATATATATATATATATATATATATATATATATATATATATATATATATATATATATATATATATATATATATATGTATATATATATATATATATATATATATATATATATATATATATATATATATATATATATATATATATATTTATATATATATATATATATATATATATATATATATATATATATATATATATATATATGTATGTATGTATGAATACGTAGACTGAACTTGCACATGGAGGTGAAGTAAAAGCAATTGTGGAAGGTGATTCCCTTTTGTTCAAGCGAATAAATTGTTTAGTGTGGTCAAATGCTTGTTAGCAAAAGGATGTGTTCATGCTTGGTAAATTTAGGTAATAGAATTTGCAATGCAACTAGAGAAAGAGGGAAACAAGCTCGCCTCCATGTGGATTGTTCAGTCATGGACAAATATTTACTGGAATAGAATTTACCTATGCATATGAAAATAATAATAATAATAATAATAATAATAATAATAATAATAATAATAATAATAATAATAATAATAATAATAATAATAATAATAATAATAATAATAATAATAATAATAATAATAATGATAACAATAATAATAATAATAATAATAATAATAATAATAATAATAATAATAATAATAATAATAATAATAATAATAATAATAATAATAATAACAATAATAATAATAATAATAACAACGATAATAATAATAATAATATAAACAACAACAATAATAATAATAATAATAATAATAATAATAATAATAATAATCATAATAATAATGATAATGATAATTATACAAAAATAGATTTGTGTTTATGAGATATGGTAATGAGAGGTAGCCCTAGCATGCCCTCTATGAGACTGGAATTGCCATAATTAATGACGTATTTCTCATTATTTAACGGAAAGGAAAATATGAAAACCTTCAATTTATCGAAGTGTTTTGATATTTTGATTATAAATCAGGAAATTGTAATGATTATGATTGGACTGTAACTTGATTTACTTAAATATGCGTCAATATTAATTTCTATTTGCATTCCATGTGATTCATAAATTGTCACCATCAAAAGAGAACATACCAACAATATCATTGTTCGGTTATGCAGCTTCTTTTCTTCTAGTTTATAATAATGGATTTTTGCCACTCCTTATCCTGTCTGATAGACCTCTATTTTGCAATTATTTTTTTTACATTTATAGTTCTCATGTTGAAAATTTAAAATTTTTCTTATTGCCACTCCATTGTCCATTAGGCTTGAAATGGGTTATTAAGGATGTTTGACATGCACTGCAAAATGCAATAAGATAATGCAAATGAAATCTTTTTCGGATGAATCAGCAATGAAATTGAGAAAATTCCGGAAACTTTGACAGAATTTTATTTTATTCATTAATTTTGCTAAATACTGAAAAGAATTAATTTTGAGAGTAGATGCTAGGAAAGTATGCACATATGTTGTTTGGAATTTATATTTTATTATTTTACACCAATTTCTTTATTTTTCTTTTAAACTGGAACATTTAAAGTGGATAACTCCTGAAGTGTTGATACGTGAAAATGATCTTTGCTTCTTGTGCTTCGAACCATGAAGATTAAGGAAATTATGGGCATAGTACACAATGTTTTACTTATAGTTATTGAATTTCTAGCCTTGCTTTGTGAAAATAAGAAAGCTAGACTGTATATATCATAGGTAAATATATTCTTGCATGTCAAAAGGCTTTTGTATTTGTAGAATGCCGTCCTACTCACTCTCTGGACTCTATTGCATTCAAACCAACGTGGCTAGGATAGGTTAGGTTTGCTTGAGCTAGGTTAGGTTAGATTCAGTTGAACTAGTTGACACTAGGAAAAACAAGTACACTATGCACAAAAGGAAAAATATAAAGTGAAAGAATAATCGAAGTATTGAAGACCTAAAGCTATGGCAGGAGCAGGCCCTGAGATGACTATAGATCCACTTTGTAAAGAAGATAGATTAAACAAAAAAATGAAATTAGGAGGAGAGTTCCAGAGTCTGATGGCGGATGGGAATAAGCCATTGCTGTATCGACCAATCCCCGAGAAACATATCTCCACACAGTTCCATAGAGAAGAGGCAGCTTGGCAAGTGTTACTCAGCCTCGGCAGAGCAGCGATGGAAGCAAAAGCGATGGAAGACAAAGAGAATAAAGATCAAAAGTAAGAGAATGGTCATTGATGAGTCTGATTGACTTACATTCAACTGTATTAAGGAGATAAGTATAAGAAGAAGCACCTTATTTGTGCGAGCAGACTAAGGAGATTAAAATATCTTTGGTTAAAATACATAGACTACAAATCAATATTCCATTATCATAGTTTTCTGCATTGTGATGTCATTTTTCTAGATTTATTTCAGATATATTAAAAATTATATTAGGCGATGCCTAATCACTCAATATTATAAAGGAAACAGCCATTGGAAAAATAATAAATTGTGTTTTGGAAGTGTAAGAATAATTCACTGCTTGATTTTGATGTAACTATTTTCTGTATTATTGATAACAAATTAGGAAAAATATCAATTTACTTTTGATTAACATGAAAATCGTTGAAACTTCGCTACATCATAACTGCAAATTAACAATTTCCAGTGTCGATATTATTTGAAGATATATACGTTTTAGAATGTTCAAAATCTTGTATAAATTATGTTGCCATCAATTATTTATCAAAACACTAATACAAACACTACTCTTGGTTAATGCACTTTAATCAATACATCATTTAAACTTACATTCAGATTTTTGGATGAAAATTTTGGTGTTGGTATTGGAAAGCCCATTAATCTTGTGGCACGTGGTAATCAACACCAAAATTTCTCCTATCGTTGAAATTCCGATTTCACATACAGTGAGTAATGACATTTGATGGATCTCTCATTTCAAGCAAATAATGGGTCATAAGCTCCTCAGTAAAGTAATTTTGAATAAACAAGCCTCACAAACATAATGTTTATGTGTCATGTAAAAGCTATCTGCATTGTTTGATATAATCTTTAAAAAACAGACTTTTAAGTCATTTGTTTTCAAGGTAACAATAGACCATATTCCAACATTTATACATGCGCACAAATACACAGACACACACACATACACACGCACACACACACACACACACACACACACACGCACACGCATACACACGCACAGACATACACACATATACGCGAGCACACACACATAAAGCTACAGGTCCTGATGATAAATCCCTTTATGTACTTAAGAAATGCGCTAAATCAAAATCAGCGGCACTAAGTATCATATTTGTAAAGTCGCAGGAATCAGAGGAGATTCCAAAATGCTGGAAACAAGTGAATGTGGTGCCAATCTTCAAAAAGGGAAAGAGGGATGCGGCTCTCAACTATAGATCTGTTTCCTTGACCAGCATAGTTTGCAAAGTTATGGAGAAACTACTAAGGAAGAAAATCTCTCTTCACTTGGAATCCTATAACTTTTGTCAGTAGCGCAACATGGCTTCAGAGGAAGTAGATCAACAGTGACAAACTCATTAGAATTTTATGTTGAGGTAAGCCGTATCTTACAGGCAAGAGAGGGCTGGGCACATTGCATATTCCTAGACCTCCAGAAATCATTTGACACTGTCCCACACGTGAGACTTATTAAGAAGCTGCAACCAATGGCGAGAAGAGGTGGATATGTCTTAGAATGGATAAAGACTTTCTTAGAAGGAAGGGGACAAAGGGTTTGATTAAGACACTCATTGTGTGAATGGAGAAGAGTTAGAAGTGTAGTTCCACAGGGTTCAATTTTTGGTCCACTTTTGTTCCTTCTATATGTAAATGACTGTATGTTCATTCATGAATATGTTTGTAAATGATGCAAAGATTGTGAAGAAAGTAAGAATTGAAAACAATGGTAGAGAACTTCATAAAGACCTAAACAGTCTGCATGAGTGGTCAGAAAAGTGGCTAATAAGATGCAGTACTGCAAAATGTAAGGTAATGAAAATGGGTACAAATGCAAGAAGGCCCAAGCTTGGCTACTCAATGGCCTGAGCATAACTTCAAGAAACAGAGAATGAAAGAGATCAAGGAGTAAACATACTGGCCGATTTGTCTCCAGAAATACATATAAATGGCATAGTAAGGGCATCATATGCTTTCTTAGAAAATGTGAGGGTACCCTTAAGGCACATGAACAAGGAAAAACAAAAATACTTATGTAACCTATGTGAGACCAATACTTGAAAATGCAGCCCCCTTTTGGAATCTATGCGTGAAAAAAAAACACATAGTTAAGCAGGAAAAGCTCAAAGACATGCCATGAAACTGGTGCCGGGAAAACGCAATCTCAATTATGATGAGAGGTTGAGGGAAATAGACTTACCATCACTCGAAGCTAGAAGAATGGTGGGGGGGATATGGTGACAATTTTTAAATTCCATCATGGATTTGACAGAGTGGATAAGGATCTATATTTTGCTATGGTTGGCTATAGAACTAGAGGTTCATAGGTTGAAGCCTCGTAAGAAAACTTCTTTGCAGGCTGTAAGGAAGTACGTTTTAAGTGTAAGAGAAGTCGATGATTGAAATGCGCCAAGCGAGGAAGAAGATAATGTTAACTCAATTCATAGTTTAAAGGTCATATATGATAAGTATCACTGAGTACAAAAAGGTTACCTGGCCAGAGACGGGGAGTTACAAGCATAGGGCTATTTCCCGGAAACACAATTAAGTAATTACAATTAGGTAAATGCACACCTATGCACACGCACACGCATACATACACACACACTCAAACACACACACACGTATATATATATACATATATATATATACATATATATATATATATATATATATATATATATATATATATATATATATATATATATATATATATATATATATATATATATATATATATATATATATATATATATGCATGTATGTTGTTTTTTTCATGAGTGTGACACCGGACTAGGCAAAAACTGCCTTCGTCAAAAAAGGCCAGGGAACGAGAAAACACCAAGACGAAGGAAAAGAAAAAGGTTAAGGACAAGGCAGAGATGAAGTAATGTTACATAATGGAATCGACAGCCAGAAAAAATAGTCAAACGACAGACAAAAAAAAAATAGAAAAAGCATATAGGACCTAGAGATATGGAGGATTAGTCCCTGAGATGACGATAGATTCGCTTTTTGAAGGAAGATAGGAATAAGAATTTGGAAAGACAGAAGGAGGAAGAAAATTCTATAGTCTAGAGCAGTGGTTCCCAATCTGTGGTCCGCGGACCCCTGGTGGTCCGCAAAGGTAGTACTGGGAGTCTGTGAAATGAATTGAAATTTTCATATATATATATATATATATATATATATATATATATATATATATATATATATATATATATATATATATATATATATATATATATATATATATATATATATATATATATATATATATATATATATATATATATATATATATATATATATATATATATATATATATATATATATATATATATATATATATATATATATATATATATATATATATATATATATATATATATATATATATATATATATATATATATATATATATATATATATATATATATATATATATATATATATATATATATATATATATATATATATATATATATATATATATATATATATATATATATATATATATATATATATATATATATATATATATATATATATATATATATATATATATATATATATATATATATATATATATATATATATATATATATATATATATATATATATATATATATATATATATATATATATATATATATATATATATATATATATATATATATATATATAT
>JAXCGZ010009720.1:27500-32500 GCA_037179515.1 Halocaridina rubra | reverse complement strand
CATTTAATTCAATTCCCAACCTCATGCGGGCAATGAAATAACCAAATAAGCACATTACATATGTGAAAAAATTAATCATTTTCTACCCCGACCGGGAATCGAACCTCTGCCAAAACAAGTCCTTCTTAAGAAGGCAACCGTAATAGCCCTTAGTAGAAAAGGGAGTTCGTGACGTAAAACCGAATCATATATATATATATATATATATATATATATATATATATATATATATATATATATATATATATATATATATATATATATATATATATATATATATATATATATATATATATATATATATATATATATATATATATATATATATATATATATATATATATATATATATATATATATATATATATATATATATATATATATATATATATATATATATATATATATATATATATATATATATATATATATATATATATATATATATATATATATATATATATATATATATATATATATATATATATATATATATATATATATATATATATATATATATATATATATATATATATATATATATATATATATATATATATATATATATATATATATATATGTATATATATATATATATATATATATATATATATATATATATATATATATATATATATATATATATATATATATATATATATATATATATATATATATATATATATATATATATATATATATATATATATATATATATATATATATATATATATATATATATATATATATATATATATATATATATATATATATATATATATATATATATATATATATATATATATATATATATATATATATATATATATAACATATATATATATATATATGTATATATATATATATATATATATATATATATATATATATATATATATATATATATATATATATATATATATATATATATATATATATATATATATATATATATATATATATATATATATATATATATATATATATATATATATATATATATATATATATATATATATATGTATATATATATATATATATATATATATATATATATATATATATATATATATATATATATATATATATATATATATATATATATATATATATATATATATATATATATATATATATATATATATATATATATATATATATATATATATATATATATATATATATATATATATATATATATATATATATATATATATATATATATATATATATATGTATATATATATATATATATATATATATATATATATATATATATATATATATATATATATATATATATATATATATATATATATATATATATATATATATATATATATATATATATATATATATATATATATATATATATATATATATATATATATATATATATATATATATATATATATATATATATATATATATATATATATATATATATATATATATATATATATATATATATATATATATATATATATATATATATATATATATATATATATATATATATATATATATATATATATATATATATATATATATATATATATATATATATATATATATATATATATATATATATATATATATATATATATATATATATATATATATATATATATATATATATATATATATATATATATATATATATATATATATATATATATATATATATATATATATATATATATATATATATATATATATATATATATATATATATATATATATATATATATATATATATATATATATATATATATATATATATATATATATATATATATATATATATATATATATATATATATATATATATATATACATGTATATATATATATGCATATATATATATATATATATATATATATATATATATATATATATATATATATATATATATATATATATATATATATATATATATATATATATATATATATATATTTATGAAAACATCGAACAATTTGAAAAAGAGATTCAGGAGCTGAATATGGAACATGATGCCATGAAAATTTTCTTTGCTGATGCATTAAAGGGGAATGTTGCTGTAAAAGAGGATGTGAAGGTGGTGGCACTGGAAAACATTCAAACAATTGACTATAAAGAAACAGTAACCGAAAAAATGAAAGACGTGATTTAGGGGATCAAATACACTGAATAAACAGGCACGTGATAAAGTTAAGACAGTGGTAATCTCAGGCATAAGCGAATCCCAGAAGCCAACATGGCAGGGGAGACTTAAAGAATTTAAAGCTCGGAATCAGCTATCAAAACTGTGTCATCTGCATACCTCGTGTTGTTTATATTTTTTCCGCGCTATTGTTATTCCATCCTCTTGCTTAATTTCTCTCCCTATTAGTTCAGCATATATGTTAAACAGATATGGTGACATTGCGCATCCTTGCTTGACTCCTCTTTTGATTTCTACTCATTCAGTCGTTTCTTCCCCGATATTAACGGCCACCTATTGTTTTTCATTTAAATTCTTTATCAATCTTTTTCCCATCTATTCCAATATATTTCAAGATGTTCAGCAATTCTGTGTGTCTTACTTTATCGAAAGCCTTCTTGTAGTCTATAAAACAGACATAACATCTTTTTGTACTTGTATTGCGTTTTCTATCAATCGATTTATCGTGAAAATAGCGTTTGTGGTACCTGACTTTGCCGTCAATTCATGCACATGCACAAATGGGTATGCAAGCAAAAATAAACTAAATATATCAAACATTATTTATGAAGGGCGATCATAATGTCTAGCAATACATCTTGCGTAACTGAGTGTGAGAGTCTTATATATCAGTATAAGGATCTTATCAAAATGCAGATGAGTCTCTAATGAGAAAAGTCACTTTGCAAACGTGTTGAAGAGCATGCGTTGTATACAGGCTGTCTATGCCAGAGATTACATCCGCCCACTCATTCTCCCACTCAATATATAGTATCGTCATCCGTATTTCATGTTTATATAATGGAAAACAATAATATTGATTAGCTTTAATCTATTTGAATATTAATACTGAGCCTGTATATCTATTCTATATGTTTTAATTAAAGATAATTTTTTTCAGGTCTTTTGAGATGAAATAGTCAGAAATGGAGGACAGTAAGGAACATTAAATGGAATAATTAGTTGGTTACTTCTTATGAAACAGATTAAAATAAGAAAAAAGTTCATGCCTTTGCGCTATTTCAAGAGCTTAAAAATAGTCAGAAAGTGCATGAATACAGGAAGATAGATGCCACAACTTGTATTTGTATTTTTGTTTATCCAGTCGTGTTATGATAAAACCAATCTTCATAGCAAAGCTTATGTAATATAAGCAGAGTTGCGTATATATATATATATATATATATATATATATATATATATATATATATATATATATATATATATATATATATATATATATATATATATACCAAAGCCATATTCCCCCTTATAAGGAGGGTGGCTGAGTCCAAGACAATACTTTGACTTTTTGAGGGAATTAAATACAGAGGAGGGGATTCCCAGCCCCCTCGCTCCGCCCCGTTTAGTCGACTTTTATGACACGCAGGGGAACACGGAGGAAGTATTCCTACCCCCTCCCTCAGGGGGAGTATATATACATATATATATATATATATATATATATATATATATATATATATATATATATATATATATATATATATATATATATATATATATATATATATATATATATATATATATATATATATATATATATATATATATATATATATATATATATATATATATATATATATATATATATATATATATATATATATATATATATATATATATATATATATATATATATATATATATATATATATATATATATATATATATATATATATATATATATATATATATATATATATATATATATATATATATATATATATATATATATATATATATATATATATATATATATATATATATATATATATATATATATATATATATATATATATATATATATATATATATATATATATATATATATATATATATATATATATATATATATATATATATATATATATATATATATATATATATATATATATATATATATATATATATATATATATATATATATATATATATATATATATATATATATATATATATATATATATATATATATATATATATATATATATATATATATATATATATATATATATATATATATATATATATATATATATATATATATATATATATATATATATATATATATATATATATATATATATATATATATATATATATATATATATATATATATATATATATATATATATATATATATATATATATGTATATATATATATATATATATATATATATATATATATATATATATATATATATATATATATATATATATATATATATATATATATATATATATATATATATATATATATATATATATATATATATATACGTAGTCACTCTATTTATAATTATTTGAAGCTTAACTAAGCTTTGAATTTGACTATAAATACAATGACAGTGAATATCTTCAGCAGCAAAGTAGCTTACATATTTTTTAAAGGAAATATAATATATTTATATCTCTTCTCTTAGCAATATTGAATAAAGCAAAATATCTATGTTGCAGAAGAGAAAACTTACAACTGAATAAACACATATTTACGGACGAGTGCATTTAGAAATCTCAATACCTGGAAACATATTTGGTAAAAGGTTCTTACTGAATAATAACATTCTTGTTAAACAACTATTAATGTTGTCTTAGAATAAGGAAATAATGCTTCAATCATGACATATAAAATAATTTTTTTTATAATGCATGAACAAAACTTTTGGAAAATAATGCAAAGCACTAGTAAGTATTGAAGTAAATACTCATTTGCAAAACCTTGAAAGCTGCATTAACTATTGCTACAGGAAACGGAAGGATTTTGCATTGCTAAATCAATTAATCATTTGAATC
>JAXCGZ010009720.1:17500-20000 GCA_037179515.1 Halocaridina rubra | reverse complement strand
CAATTCAAGTCCCAATCTATTTTGGTATCAATAATGATCAAATAGGCACATTATCATATTTAAAAGCCTTAAATATATTTTACCCTTGATCGGGAGTCGAACCTAAGACCTCGCATTTACTGTGTCAAGGCACTGCCAACTACAGTAGTGGCGGTGTAGCAAAGAAGCCAAGCTCAAAGCTTAACTGCTTCGATAGGAATTAACGCATTGTTTCTATATGTTTCTTTTTTGTTCCTATTTCAGCTTCTCCCAGCCCCATTCTTGGCCCTTGGAGAGCAGTTTTGTGTGTTCCTTCAGCTCATTCTATGTATTAAGATATCTGTTGTAATTTACAAATTATAAAATGAGTGAATAAATTGTTAGCAGATCGAGTTTATACATAATGTCTAATATCCACCTTTGCATTATATTCACCAGAATTATGTGATTCTTTTTTATTGCGAAGTCATCAGGGAGCTTCTCGGGAAAGATTTCCAGCATCACTACCTCCGTACATCGTCTCATTCTTTCAGAGAAGGCAGATGTTGTGGAGTCCTGTCTTTGCATATTCAAGAAAGAAGCGAATTTGTATATGAAAGAGAATGAGCAGATAACGAGAATTAGCCATTTTACTCTTTGAGTTCCAGCAAGAACACATGCTTACGTAATACTATTCCATATTTTTATTCATAAGGAATATGTAAATAAAAAAGTTAGATACAAATTAATAAATAAACGTATGGAGATATTAACATTTTGAGAATAAATCATACAAAGTGCAAAATATTTTATCATATGATAAATTATTGATGAATAAGAGAATACTTAATCATAAAAAGATAAACCAGTTTAATAATGACAATACAGGTAAGTAAATAGGTATTTAGAAAGATAAATAAACAAATAAATAAGCAAATAAAAAATAAATAAAATTGTAAATTAATTAATAAACTGATAAAGCAAATAAACACATACATACATACAAAACTAATCACTCATATAAATGACAAGCAAAATAATTAGTAGATACGTAAGACAATAATGTCAAATTCTGACCTGGAGTTTGATATGGAACCTTGCAAACACAACTTCTTTAAACTTCAGAAAAACTTGCGTGACATTTTTGCCATTCCAAGCTTTTCCACAACGACTTTCTGAGGTCTATCCTGGTGAACATTTTCTGCAAGAGTGAAAGCAAATTGCACTTTGCCAAGCCATTAGGTGATTCGAGTAGCTTTATGGCTCCTAAGTGGAATTTGCATTAGGAAAGCTGAATGAATATTGAGAATGCAAATTCCACTTTATGTTCTAAGTTGTTTTTCTCATGCAAGAAAGGAAAAGAGGTTCTTTTTTTTCTATATATTAACAATAATTTAAGAAAATACTTGATGGAGATGCTAGTTTTAACATGCTTATCTTTATATGTATGTTTTTGTATATGCCAGTCATATTTGCTAAAGATTCAGAAGAGGTTAAATTGATGAAGGTTACAAGTGTTTCCATGAAATCTAATCTAGTCTATGAATGAAAGTGGTTCAAAAATGTTTTACATTTAATATCAAGACGTGTATCTGATTTGCTTTGGTGATTCAAAATGCAATGCTAATACTACTGAAGTTCTAACCCGTCGCTTGGGAAGCAACAAAACATTTGCAAAGTTATCATATTGACAAAAAAATTCTTTTTCAGTTTGAATTCTGCTGTCAAATAATTTTGCACAAAATTACCTCTAAGCATACTTGCGAGACATAAATAATTTATGAATTATTATGATATATTTCGCAAAAAATAATAAAAAAATCAGTTGTTCTACTATTAATACTTATATTACTACTACTTCTACTAAAACTACTACTACTACTACTACTACTACTACTACTACTACTACTACTACTACTACTACTAATAATAATAATAATAATAATAATAATAATAATAATAATAATAATAATAATAATAATAATAATAATAATAATAATAATAATAATAATAATAATAATAATAATAATAATAATAATAATAATAATAATAATAATAATAATAATAATATAATAATAATAAAAATAATAATAATAATAATGATAATAATGATAATAATAATAATAATAATAATAAAAATAATAATAATAATAATGATAATAATGATAATAATAATAATAATAATAATAATAATAATAATAATAATAATAATAATAATAATAATAATAATAATAATAATAATAATAATAATTATAATAATAATAATAATATTAATAATAATAATAATAATAATAATAATAATAATAATAATAATAATAATAATAATAATAATAATAATAATAATAATAATAATAATAATAATAATAATAATAATAATAATAATAATAATAATAATAATAATAATAATAATAATAATAATAATAATAATAATAATAATAATAATAATAATAATAATAATAATAATAATAATAATAATAATAATAATAATAATAATAATAATAATAATAATAATAATAATAATAATAATAATAATAATAATAAT
>JAXCGZ010009720.1:0-12500 GCA_037179515.1 Halocaridina rubra | reverse complement strand
TATATATATATATATATATATATATATATATATATATATATATATATATATATATATATATATATATATATATATATATATATATATATATATATATATATATATATATATATATATATATATATATATATATATATATATATATATATATATATATATATATATATATATATATATATATATATATATATATATATATATATATATATATATATATATATATATATATATATATATATATATATATATATATATATATATATATATATATATATATATATATATATATATATATATATATATATATATATATATATATATATATATATATATATATATATATATATATATATATATATATATATATATATATATATATATATATATATATATATATATATATATATATATATATATATATATATATATATATATATATATATATATATATATATATATATATATATATATATATATATATATATATATATATATATATATATATATATATATATATATATATATATATATATATATATATATATATATATATATATATATATATATATATATATATATATATATATATATATATATATATATATATATATATATATATATATATATATATATATATATATATATATATATATATATATATATATATATATATATATATATATATATATATATATATATATATATATATATATATATATATATATATATATATATATATATATATATATATATATATATATATATATATATATATATATATATATATATATATATATATATATATATATATATATATATATATATATATATATATATATATATATATATATATATATATATATATATATATATATATATATATATATATATATATATATATATATATATATATATATATATATATATATATATATATATATATATATATATATATATATATATATATATATATATATTATATATATATATATATATATATATATATATATATATATATATATATATATATATATATATATATATATATATATATATATATATATATATATATATATATATATATATATATATATATATATATATATATATATATATATATATATATATATATATATATATATATATATATATATATATATATATATATATATATATATATATATATATATATATATATATATATATATATATATATATATATATATATATATATATATATATATATATATATATATATATATATATATATATATATATATATATATATATATATATATATATATATATATATATATATATATATATATATATATATATATATATATATATATATATATATATATATATATATATATATATATATATATATATATATATATATATATATATATATATATATATATATATATATATATATATATATATATATATATATATATATATATATATATATATATATATATATATATATATATATATATATATATATATATATATAATATATATATATATATATATATATATATATATATATATATATATATATATATATATATATATATATATATATATATATATATATATATATATATATATATATATATATATATATATATATATATATATATATATATATATATATATATATATATATATATATATATATATATATATATATATATATATATATATATATATATATATATATATATATATATATATATATATATATATATATATATATATATATATATATATATATATATATATATATATATATATATATATATATATATATATATATATATATATATATATATATATATATATATATATATATATATATATATATATATATATATATATATATATATATATATATATATATATATATATATATATATATATATATATATATATATATATATATATATATATATATATATATATATATATATATATATATATATATATATATATATATATATATATATATATATATATATATATATATATATATATATATATATATATATATATATATATATATATATATATATATATATATATATATATATATATATATATATATATATATATATATATATATATATATATATATATATATATATATATATATATATATATTATATATATATATATATATATATATATATATATATATATATATATATATATATATATATATATATATATATATATATATATATATATATATATATATATATATATATATATATATATATATATATATATATATATATATATATATATATATATATATATATATATATATATATATATATATATATATATATATATATATATATATATATATATATATATATATATATATATATATATATATATATATATATATATATATATATATATATATATATATATATATATATATATATATATATATATATATATATATATATATATACATATATACACATATATATATATATATATATATATATATATATATATATATATATATATATATATATATATATATATATATATATATATATATATATATATATATATATATATATATATATATATATATATATATATATATATATATATATATATATATATATATATATATATATATATATATATATATATATATATATATATATATATATATATATATATATATATATATATATATATATATATATATATATATATATATATATATATATATATATATATATATATATATATATATATATATATATATATATATATATATATATATATATATATATATATATATATATATATATATATATATATATATATATATATATATATATATATATATATATATATATATATATATATATATATATATATATATATATATATATATATATATATATATATATATATATATATATATATATATATATATATATATATATATATATATATATATATATATATATATATATATATATATATATATATATATATATATATATATATATATATATATATATATATATATATATATATATATATATATATATATATATATATATATATATATATATATATATATATATATATATATATATATATATATATATATATATATATATATATATATATATATATATATATATATATATATATATATATATATATATATATATATATATATATATATATATATATATATATATATATATATATATATATATATATATATATATATATATATATATATATATATATATATATATATATATATATATATATATATATATATATATATATATATATATATATATATATATATATATATATATATATATATATATATATATATATATATATATATATATATATATATATATATATATATATATATATATATATATATATATATATATATATATATATATATATATATATATATATATATATATATATATATATATATATATATATATATATATATATATATATATATATATATATATATATATATATATATATATATATATATATATATATATATATATATATATATATATATATATATATATATATATATATATATATATATATATATATATATATATATATATATATATATATATATATATATATATATATATATATATATATATATATATATATATATATATATATATATATATATATATATATATATATATATATATATATATATATATATATATATATATATATATATATATATATATATATATATATATATATATATATATATATATATATATATATATATATATATATATATATATATATATATATATATATATATATATATATATATATATATATATATATATATATATATATATATATATATATATATATATATATATATATATATATATATATATATATATATATATATATATATATATATATATATATATATATATATATATATATATATATATATATATATATATATATATATATATATATATATATATATATATATATATATATATATATATATATATATATATATATATATATATATATATATATATATATATATATATATATATATATATATATATATATATATATATATATATATATATATATATATATATATATATATATATATATATATATATATATATATATATATATATATATATATATATATATATATATATATATATATATATATATATATATATATATATATATATATATATATATATATATATATATATATATATATATATATATATATATATATATATATATATATATATATATATATATATATATATATATATATATATATATATATATATATATATATATATATATATATATATATATATATATATATATATATATATATATATATATATATATATATATATATATATATATATATATATATATATATATATATATATATATATATATATATATATATATATATATATATATATATATATATATATATATATATATATATATATATATATATATATATATATATATATATATATATATATATATATATATATATATATATATATATATATATATATATATATATATATATATATATATATATATATATATATATATATATATATATATATATATATATATATATATATATATATATATATATATATATATATATATATATATATATATATATATATATATATATATATATATATATATATATATATATATATATATATATATATATATATATATATATATATATATATATATATATATATATATATATATATATATATATATATATATATATATATATATATATATATATATATATATATATATATATATATATATATATATATATATATATATATATATATATATATATATATATATATATATATATATATATATATATATATATATATATATATATATATATATATATATATATATATATATATATATATATATATATATATATATATATATATATATATATATATATATATATATATATATATATATATATATATATATATATATATATATATATATATATATATATATATATATATATATATATATATATATATATATATATATATATATATATATATATATATATATATATATATATATATATATATATATATATATATATATATATATATATATATATATATATATATATATATATATATATATATATATATATATATATATATATATATATATATATATATATATATATATATATATATATATATATATATATATATATATATATATATATATATATATATATATATATATATATATATATATATATATATATATATATATATATATATATATATATATATATATATATATATATATATATATATATATATATATATATATATATATATATATATATATATATATATATATATATATATATATATATATATATATATATATATATATATATATATATATATATATATATATATATATATATATATATATATATATATATATATATATATATATATATATATATATATATATATATATATATATATATATATATATATATATATATATATATATATATATATATATATATATATATATATATATATATATATATATATATATATATATATATATATATATATATATATATATATATATATATATATATATATATATATATATATATATATATATATATATATATATATATATATATATATATATATATATATATATATATATATATATATATATATATATATATATATATATATATATATATATATATATATATATATATATATATATATATATATATATATATATATATATATATATATATATATATATATATATATATATATATATATATATATATATATATATATATATATATATATATATATATATATATATATATATATATATATATATATATATATATATATATATATATATATATATATATATATATATATATATATATATATATATATATATATATATATATATATATATATATATATATATATATATATATATATATATATATATATATATATATATATATATATATATATATATATATATATATATATATATATATATATATATATATATATATATATATATATATATATATATATATATATATATATATATATATATATATATATATATATATATATATATATATATATATATATATATATATATATATATATATATATATATATATATATATATATATATATATATATATATATATATATATATATATATATATATATATATATATATATATATATATATATATATATATATATATATATATATATATATATATATATACATATATACATATATACATATATATACATACATACATATATACATATATACATATACATATATATATATACACATACACACACACACATACATACATATATTTATAAATATAAAAACTTGCACATACATACAGATATAGAGGCAAATGAAAATAGTAAAAACAACTTATAGGAGGCTCTATTTGCATGAAATAACAAATGGAAAACTAAATATGCAAACACACAAAAACATATGCATACCCATAAATGCATATACACACTTACACATGTACAAGCATATACATGCACATAAAAAGATATGCGCATATACACCAAAAAACATATGAACATACAAACATACATATAGAAAAGAAAAAGATTAAAGGAAAACTATACATAGACACAACACGGCTGAACAAAGAGGCTGTCTAATTAAATGAAGGCGGTCTGTCTTGGGGAATTATCTTGGCCAGTGTATGCTTGAGGAGTATCTTGTCTACTGCATCAGGCACCCACTGGCCCTTGGACAAATTGAAATTTTTGGATGTTTCAATGACGGCTGATTCCACTATCTTGCGCTTATATGGACATGAGCTTCTAAACATCATGGTGGCACCATTCCAGTTAATAGTATGCCCGTGTTCTCTCATATGAACAAAGATAGCAGAGTTCTCTTGGCCATATCTGACTGATCTTTTGTGTTCGGTAATTCTCTGCTGCAGAGAACGACCTGTCTGCCCAATGTATGCCTTGGGGCAGTTATTGCATTCTATTTTATACACTCCGGCATTGTTCTCTTTTTTAATTTTATTAATATTTACTAACTGGCTTCTCAAGGTTTTGGGATATTTGAATACAAAAGGGGACTCTTTGCCTATGTTTTTGTTAATTTCTTCTAAGGCACAATGAAAGGGAACAATTATCTTATCTCGGTGATTAAAATGCGCTCTCCTTTCAGTGCCATGGTATATACACCTTGCTTTGTGCAAGGCTTTGTCAAGAAAAGGAACGGGGTAACATAATTTATCTAACTGATTGTAAATGGTCTTAATTTCTTCCTCCAGATATTGGGGACTACATATTCTAAAGGCTCTTAGGAACAAATTTGAAGCTACACCTAGTTTTATTTTCTCTTCGTGGTTGCTGAGGAAATGAATATATGAGGCTGAGTGAGTGGGTTTTCAATATACCCGGAATTTGTAACCCGTTTCATTTCTACTAATTAAGGTGTCCAGAAAAGGGATCATATCACTATTTTCCCATTCTACTTTGAATTTTATGGAAGGAACCTGGTTATTAAGTTGTCTAAGGAACTCATCAAAATTACCCCAAGCTTCATCTCAGTACGTCAGAATATCATCTACGTATCTGAGCCACATCATGTTGTGTGGCTTGATATCCCTAATAATTTCGGTCTCGAAGTGTTCCATGTATAAATTAGCAAGTATAGGAGAAACAGGGCTGCCCATACTGCAACCGAATATTTGTTTGTAAATGTGTATATATGTATATATGTGTGCATGCGTATGTATGTATGTATGTATGTATATGTGTATGTGTGTGTATATATGTATATATATATATATATATATATATATATATATATATATATATATATATATATATATATATATATATATATATATATATATATATATATATATATATATATATATATATATATATATATATATATATATATATATATATATATATATATATATATATATATATATATATATATATATATATATATATATATATATATATATATATATATATATATATATATATATATATATATATATATATATATATATATATATATATATATATATATATATATATATATATATATATATATATATATATATATATATATATATATATATATATATATATATATATATATATATATATATATATATATATATATATATATATATATATATATATATATATATATATATATATATATATATATATATATATATATATATATATATATATATATATATATATATATATATATATATATATATATATATATATATATATATATATATATATATATATATATATATATATATATATATATATATATATATATATATATATATATATATATATATATATATATATATATATATATATATATATATATATATATATATATATATATATATATATATATATATATATATATATATATATATATATATATATATATATATATATATATATATATATATATATATATATATATATATATATATATATATATATATATATATATATATATATATATATATATATATATATATATATATATATATATATATATATATATATATATATATATATATATATATATATATATATATATATATATATATATATATATATATATATATATATATATATATATATATATATATATATATATATATATATATATATATATATATATATATATATATATATATATATATATATATATATATATATATATATATATATATATATATATATATATATATATATATATATATATATATATATATATATATATATATATATATATATATATATATATATATATATATATATATATATATATATATATATATATATATATATATATATATATATATATATATATATATATATATATATATATATATATATATATATATATATATATATATATATATATATATATATATATATATATATATATATATATATATATATATATATATATATATATATATATATATATATATATATATATATATATATATATATATATATATATATATATATATATATATATATATATATATATATATATATATATATATATATATATATATATATATATATATATATATATATATATATATATATATATATATATATATATATATATATATATATATATATATATATATATATATATATATATATATATATATATATATATATATATATATATATATATATATATATATATATATATATATATATATATATATATATATATATATATATATATATATATATATATATATATATATATATATATATATATATATATATATATATATATATATATATATATATATATATATATATATATATATATATATATATATATATATATATATATATATATATATATATATATATATATATATATATATATATATATATATATATATATATATATATATATATATATATATATATATATATATATATATATATATATATATATATATATATATATATATATATATATATATATATATATATATATATATATATATATATATATATATATATATATATATATATATATATATATATATATATATATATATATATATATATATATATATATATATATATATATATATATATATATATATATATATATATATATATATATATATATATATATATATATATATATATATATATATATATATAT
The DNA here is from genome assembly GCA_037179515.1 of Halocaridina rubra. NCBI lineage: Eukaryota > Metazoa > Arthropoda > Malacostraca > Decapoda > Atyidae > Halocaridina > Halocaridina rubra. The sequence goes on along the minus strand of JAXCGZ010009720.1, from coordinate 2,591 downwards.
ATATATATATATATATATATATATATATATATATATATATATATATATATATATATATATATATATATATATATATATATATATATATATATATATATATATATATATATATATATATATATATATATATATATATATATATATATATATATATATATATATATATATATATATATATATATATATATATATATATATATATATATATATATATATATATATATATATATATATATATATATATATATATATATATATATATATATATATATATATATATATATATATATATATATATATATATATATATATATATATATATATATATATATATATATATATATATATATATATATATATATATATATATATATATATATATATATATATATATATATATATATATATATATATATATATATATATATATATATATATATATATATATATATATATATATATATATATATATATATATATATATATATATATATATATATATATATATATATATATATATATATATATATATATATATATATATATATATATATATATATATATATATATATATATATATATATATATATATATATATATATATATATATATATATATATATATATATATATATATATATATATATATATATATATATATATATATATATATATATATATATATATATATATATATATATATATATATATATATATATATATATATATATATATATATATATATATATATATATATATATATATATATATATATATATATATATATATATATATATATATATATATATATATATATATATATATATATATATATATATATATATATATATATATATATATATATATATATATATATATATATATATATATATATATATATATATATATATATATATATATATATATATATATATATATATATATATATATATATATATATATATATATATATATATATATATATATATATATATATATATATATATATATATATATATATATATATATATATATATATATATATATATATATATATATATATATATATATATATATATATATATATATATATGTATATATATATATATATATATATATATATATATATATATATATATATATATATATATATATATATATATATATATATATATATATATATATATATATATATATATATATTATATATATATATATATATATATATATATATATATATATATATATATATATATATATATATTATATATATATATATATATATATATATATATATATATATATATATATATATATATATATATATATATATATATATATATATATATATATATATATATATATATATATATATATATATATACAGAGAGGAGAGAGAGGAGAGAGAGAGAGAGAGAGAGAGAGAGGAGAGGAGAGGAGAGGAGAGTGCTGAGAGTGAGAGAGAGAGAGAGAGAGAGGAGAGAGAAGAAGAAGAAGAGAGAGAGAGAGGGAGAGAGAGAAGGAGAGAGAGAGAGAGAGAGAGAGAGAGAGAGAGAGAGGAGAGAGAGAGAGAGAGAGAGAGAGAGAGAGAGAGTCAAAAAGTCAAAAGTCAAAGTCAAAAAACTTCATTCCATAAAAAATGGCTATTACATGATAATTACTCTATTTACAAATGTAAAATGTCCAAGTGCAACATTGAATAGAAATTCTTTTTTGGTATTTTGAGAGGCCTTATAAAATTTGTAAAACACATGATTAAAATATTTACACATTAAAACCGTCATACGTACACTTCGTCTACCGTATGCGAGGACAATTATGAGACTAAAAGCAATTATTAAGTAAGTAATTTAAAAGATGAGATTTAAAAGAGGTAATGTATGGCAGCTTCTTAAGTGTGCAGTAAAGAGTTCCAAAGTCTCGGGCCCATTACATTTAAGGCTCGTACCCCAGTATCAGTGGAAGTTCTGGGCACGTAAAATGAGCTTTGATACTGGTGTTGATCTTATTGATACACACTTGATTAACTGTTGGGAATGAAAAGAGCCAGTCCGGTAGTATCCCATAATTTATTTTAAAAACTAAAAGACAGATATTATATATGAAGTTCATGTCCATCCTCAGCCAACCCAATCTCTCCAAGAGGGGGTTCACGTGATCATATTTATGCACCCCCCAAATGGCAACTCTTGCAGCAAATTTCTGGAGCCTTTTTACTCGTAAAAACTGGGTCTTAGTCGTGGAACCCCAAACACTCAGACAGTAGTTGAGAATACTTAAAATCAATGATTGTACTGCAATTACCGTACAATTAGGATCGAATCTTTCATAGACTTTGTCCAAGTAAATAAGGGTCCCATTCAAATTTTTATGTAGTCCATCGATATGAAAAATAAACATCATGGTACTGTCCATAACAACTAGATTTTTAACCTTTTGAGATGGGAAGAGTGAAACATTGATGAAATTTATACTGATGTTCTCAGGAATGTGGGATAGGTACTGATTTGATCCAAAAATAATGATTTTAGTTTTATTTTCGTTCAGTAAGAGACCATTACTGTTAAAATAACTTTTGGCAAAGTTTGATAT
>JAXCGZ010009719.1:22500-90681 GCA_037179515.1 Halocaridina rubra | reverse complement strand
TTAAGGAGAATTTTTAGAATAGACATCATGAAAGTAATGCAGAGGTATAGTGAACCCAGCAGAGAGCTGGATATTCATTACACATCTTTTATAATCCCTTCACATCTGACAGGTCATTACACTCTCCATCTCTGTTTCTCTTTACAGCCTGATAAAGGCCATTTTATTTTATTATTTTGGCCTGTCCTGGTGTAATAATCATCTTTAAAAAAAAAGAAAAAAAAATTAAGGTGTTCCTACTTCACTGTTTTCCTGTCTCGCGCCGGGCCCCGGAACCAAACTACCACGATAAGGGGGGGGATTACTGTGTATATATATATATATATATATATATATATATATATATATATATATATATATATATATATATATATATATATATATATATATATATATATATATATATATATATATGATGAGAGGAGTTCAAAGAGGGTGCCATACATTTCATAAGAAGCTTTATATGCTTTAGAGAAAATCTGTGTAGTGGAAGTTTTAATGACTGATAAAAGAAAACAAATTAGCACAAACAAGTCTAAATATGCATGCATCGAAGAATATTACCCGTGAAGAAAACAATTTCAGGTTACTGTTTTAGGACAGTAGGCTAAACTCTATCAAAAGCTCAAGCTATGAGTTTAATGTCGGCACAAATGATAAAAGTATGAGGTAAATAATACTAAAAAGAATCCAAATGAGCTTTGGGCTCAAAAGAAATTTCTAATATAATGCACTGTCTTGCTCACACAAGCCGAGTAGTTATAAATGAACAATACAGGGGAGCAGCAGGATTTTATCGAGCCCTTCCTATCCTCACTCCTCATATACGTTGTCTTGAAGCAAAATAATAAAATCGGTGAGGATGGGACTGCCACATTACTCCCTTATCCCTTTTAGTTAGTTTTGGGGACATATACAGAATACAGTGAGAAACTGTATTGCCACAACACCAAGGATAATGAGACAAGACATCAATCACACTGTCTAACAACATAGTCATACTTTAAATAAAATACTAAAATTTTGCTAATCTTTAGGGCCAACACTGTTCCAGTTAATATTTACATACACCATTTTCCCCAAATGACAGCCATTTTAGACACGTCTCTGTTCACTCTCGACCACGGACTGGGACAGTTTTCACAACCATTCCTATTTTCAAACTGAGTACTATATGTACACACAATTTTGTATAGAGTATATAGACCATAATAATTTCCATTGCTAATTCAAATAACTTTCAGACACAGCTTTTATCTGAACTATACTATGAACAATGTTCCAGGACTTAAAAACATACATATGTATACATTAGCCTCAGTTCACCTTGTTAGGGGAAAGGCTGAGTAAAATAACACAAATTCACCAGATGTCAATTCATCCCAATCAATTATTTCAGCTCCTTGAGCAAAAAGGATAACCACAACCCCCACCACACTACAACACTGCTTAGGTCACTCACAGGGTAAATGGGCAAGGTTATTCTGCCATGAAACCCAACAGCAATAGCTAGTGTTCCCTCATCATTCTATCTCATGGCAACCCCCCACACTCACCCATCCCAGTTTACAACTCTGAGCAGGTGCAGAACATCCCTTTGGCTCTTCTCACCTATTCATAATCTCTCCGCTCATCCCTATCTCTTGCACTCTCTCTTCTGCTCCAATGACATTCCACGTGCACCCAATGCCTTTTACCCCATTCATCCATCTAAATCTAGGTCTTCCTTTTGACTTAATCCACTTCCACAAACTCTTTGGTAGTCATTCCTTATTCATTCTTTCGGTATGTTAAAACCATCTGAGCAGTTATCCGATAACTTTCTTCCAATGCTCAGCACTTATCCAATAAGTTTCTTCCAATGCTCAGCATTTATTCAATAACTTTCTTGCAGTGCTCAGCACTTATCTGATAACTTTCTTTTAATGATCATTCTCTGCCTCACCTCCTTATTTCTCACTCTTTATATTTGATATCTCTATCATACTTCTTAAAACACCTCATCTACTTCTAAAATTGTGTTTCTTCATCCGTTCTTACATTCCATGACTCTATATCACACAATTCTATTGGCAAAGTCACTCCAGATAACCTTCTCTGCATTCATTCCTAAATACTGTACCTATATCTTATACCACCAAGCTATATGCTAGCTTCTAATTTAACTCGCTCTACTTTTATAGTAGCTAGGAATAGCTCTACTGCAGAGATTTGAAGGTATAAGACTCCCTTTATAAGAAGGAACGTTGATGACCTTAACTCCGTTCCCATTGACAAAAACTTCTGTAACTCAAGAAATCTCCCTCTCATTTATCCTGAAGGTTCTACAGCTTGCTCTCCCACTGAAAAAGCCACTCTATTTGGCTCTCATTTTTCTGCCAACTCTTCCGTAAACAATTCCAGCGCTCCTTTCCCTCAATCTTTACCTCTCTCTAACCATATGCCCTCCCTTAATTTTATTCATGCAAAGTTCATAAGGTTCTTCACTCGCTAAAGACGAACAAGGTATCTGGTCCTGATGGTATCCCTGCAAGGTTCCTTAGGGAGTTTGCAGATGAACAGGCTCGTGTGCTCTGCCGTCTTTTTCACCTCATTCTCTCAACCAGTATCTAGCCTTCATCTTGGAAGTATGCGCTAGTGCAACCTGTTCCCAAGAAGGGTCACAGCTCTATTCCTTCAAACAAATGTCCTATTGCCCTAACCTCTTCTATCGCTAAAGTTTTCGAAAATTTCCTCAATGCTTACTTTTTAAAAAGTCTTGAATCTAACTCACTTATCTCCAATCACCAGTATGATTTCTGCAAGGCAAGATCCACTGGTGACCTGTCCTATCTTACTCATACATGGTCATCTTCTCTGAGGCCCTTGATATCTTAATGGCTTTTGACAGAGTCTGGCACAAGGCTCTGTTGGCCAAACTCCCTGCCTATGGCTTTACCCCTTCTCTCTCTTCTCTGATTTCCAGTTTTCTTTCTGACCGTTTTATATCTGCTTTTGTTGACTGTGCAACATCTAGCCCATTCCCTGTTACCAGTGGTGTTCCACAGGGCTTTATTCTTTCACCTACTCTGTTCCTTCACTTAATCAATTATCTTCTTCAGTCCCCAACCTCCTCTCTACTTCACGCCTTTGCCGACAATTCTACCCTTCATCTTTCCTCTGCCTTTTCTTCACAACCTTCATCTCCTACTCGTAATCAGTCTCGTATTACTCTTTCTTCTACTCTCAACTCCGAATTGCAAAGAGTATCTGAGTAGGGCACACAAAATTTAGTTAAATTCAATGCCTCCAACACACAGTTTCTGGCTATCTCTATCTTCTTCTCCTCCTGATAGCCCTATTGTCTTCGAAACTAACGAAATTTACCTTCTCAATTCTATCAACATATTAGGAGTCCATATAGACTCTAACTTGTCTAGGAGGAAGCACATAATCCAAATTTCTAAATTTGCATCCAAAAAATTGAGGGTTCTGTTTTGTTTTCGTCATTACTTTAACTCTACAGTTATCTAAAATTTATAAAGGTATTATTCGTCCCTGCTTAGAATACTGCTCGCACAACTGGGGTGCTTCTTCTTATACTAATCTCCTTGATAGGGTTGAATCTAAGGCAGTCAGACTCATTAATGTCCCTTCTCTTACTCCTAATCTGGATTCTCTCTCTCTTCCCCATAATGTATCATCCCTTTCTCTTTTCTATCGCTACTACTTCCATTCTTGCTCTGACGAGTTGGCGAGTTGCATTCTTTCCCCACTACCAAGGCGTGTCTCACAAATACTGGGTGGACATTTGTAGCTCGCGGATTGGTCAGTGCAGCGACTGCTTCTTCCCATCTACCTCCAGACTCTGGAACCCTCTACCTCTTTCTGTCTTTCCTAATTCTTATAAACTATCTTCCTTCAAAAAGCGGATCTATCATCATCTTAGGGCCTAATCCTGCTATGTCTCTAGGACCTCAGTACTTTGACTATTCTTTCAGTCTGTCCTTATCCTTTGTGTATCATTACCTCATCTCTGCTTTGTCCATAACCTTTTTCTTTTCCTTCATCTTAATGCTTTCTTTATGCCCATGCCTTTATTGATGAAGGCAGTTTTTGTTTGCCTGTCCCAGTGTCATATTAAAAAAAAAAACTTCCTTCACTTCAAATATAACCTCCGAATATGCTCAACCATTCACAGCCGTTTACGTCCTGAGATACTTGAAACTAACAACTTCCTAATGCATCTCCCAATCATGCTCACATTCAATTTGTCACGGCAATACTCCTTGTACTTTACTTTTAATAAGATTTACCATCAACTTTCTCCTATTACAAACTCAAGTCACCAAATGTTTGAGTGTCTCCTTAGAATCAGACACCAGTATAGTGTCATCCAAAAATAATAGCAAATGCTCCAACTTCCATAACCTTCCAATCTCACCAATATATATCAAGGGACAGTATCTAATATGTTGCATTGTTTGTTAATATTAGTTCCATTCCTAGTTGTTAAAAGATCAGAATATTTGTTAGTTTTTCAATTTATTCCTTAATAAGGCTGAAAATACAAAAAGCTATTTTTTCTAAATGAATATTTCACAAATTACCACAATTGCAATATTTCACAAATTACCATAATTGCTTCTCAATACCCTTCCATTTAAGATTCTAACTGTGAAATGGGAAAGGGCCCATAAAAAACTTTTTTGTAACTTCAGAAAATCAAGTATTGTTTGCTATAAAAATCTGTGTATAGTTAATCTGATAATGATATTTAATGAAGCTTCGAAATGGGGCATTTTTAGTATCTTTCACCACCCTGCTGGGTATGAGCAAAAATTACTCCTATATGGCTTTCACTCAAGATTGTGCATGGTGGAATTTCGAGTAATTGGTAAATATTACAAGGAATCTGTACTCGTTACACTGGTGAAAACTTGAGAAACTGGTGTACTACTGCAGAAATTAAGTACCTGCTACCCCACTGTAATTTCAATACCCAGAAAAGAAAGAAGTTGCATTTCTTCTTACAATGACAAAACTAGAATGTGTATATTCCTAGATCTCATATAGCATTTACTATAGCGATGTCAGATCACAAGATGCTACATGTAACCAATATAAAAACGTTTATGGGAATGAGAGAAGCTATTATCATGAAAATGCAATTTCAAGAAAAACATTTTTCAAAAATCCATATGAACTGTCCAGTCGGAAAAAAAAAAATACAAAAAAAACACTCATGGCGGTATCTAGCCAACTTTATACATTAATACAGGTTAACAATACCTTTCTACTCATCAATTTCATAGACCATCACAATCCTGGGTGGGTGAGCTGAGAACTCTGGCTTAGGACAGGAGGGTCATATTGACAAACCTGCCAGGAAGCAGAATACTGATATAAAGCTACAATAATTCAATATTCATGCACAAATACACCGATTCATTTACAGATTAGTCTTAATTCAAAAAAATATTAAAATATTTAGTAGCCTTCAAATAAACAAGAACAATGAGGTTGTAATTTGCAATACCTTACTACTATAAGCAAAATAAAAGTCTCTAAAAATGTGTATCACTTGCAGAAGGCAGCAGCTGGACAACAGAGTAAAGGAAATATGGCAAGAGGACTTTATCCTAAATGGTCAGTCTTTAATTATGATAATGGAAATATTATGGTAAGAAATCTAATGCAAGACACCAAACTACTTCCAGCTTCCTGCTCCTCTAACTCATTTAGTCATCCCAAACTGTTGATCATACACAGGTTCAGAGAGTACTATAATAGCTGTGGTATATCACCCCACCAAGGTGTCAACTTAGACTAGAGGCATATTATTTTATGAAAGTTTTGCGGGTACGCCAGATGTGATAAATACAGTTGTGAAAATTGTACATAACTAAAAGCAACTAAAGTATGAGATACATGACAACATAACACATCATATAATCAAAAGGCAACAAGTACCTGTAAAATTACCTTGTAATACTGTAGACTAATTTCCAAGAACGCTTGCTGAATCAGCTCTGTATTAGTTTTCAATAACAATATTTTAATATAAACTACAAATATCGACCAGAAAGATAATAATCAGAATGTAAGATATGCTGCACCTGTAAATACAGGCCTCACAAAAACCATGATATTCTTCTGGATGGATGACAAAATGCACTCTCTCTAGGGGTTACAATTTGACTGACTTCACGTTGTGGGTGGTAAATATCACGTGAATAATAACTGAATCATAAGAATAAGAATCAGTGACAAAGGAACTTACATACTATGGTGCAGATCAAAATTATCACAAATATATGAGGGAGTGAGTAGAATGACTTTAATATCAACTAAGTAAAAACGATACAGGCAATGCCAAGTGATGGGTGAGGCTGCAGGAATGAAAAGTTGCATATGATACTAATGCTATATAAATCAAGACGACTAGGAAAGAGAAAAATACATTGAAGCCAGGAAGGATTAATATCTAGAGACATAACAAACAGTTCATATAAACATATAACCCAGTGATGTTACTTCTGAGAAGATGAAATAATTATAAAGAGTAGAGTCTATTAAAGTGGTAAAAAGAAATAAAAAGATGCAGTAAAACAATTTCAAAGAAAATCATCATAATGTAATAACAATCTCACCTAGCCCACAATAATAGCAAAATAATACCAAATTCGACTAAAAGTAATCCTTAACCCGCTCTTAATTTTTAATGACGGACTACAGATCCTTTCCCATTGGCAGAATTCTGTCAAAATGCCATTATAACAGAAAAGAATAAGAGTTCATCAATGGGGCTGTCTAAAGTGGCATCTAACTTAGCCACTAATTTCATTCAAATCAAATGCCAACATTTTTTTTTTCTTTGTCTTGCCAGAATATTTTGCATAAATATGGGCATCTTGAAGCTTCACTAGACCAGTTTCAGTGATAAACATATATTAATCAATTTCTAACATAACTGTGTAGCAGTTTCTGGGACTTATTTTAGCTAAATATGGGTATCTAAGCTAAGGTAGTATACGGCCAGGTTAAAATTGGGTAAATATTCTATTTACCGACTGCAGTGATTACATTCTACAAAAGCAAGCTACATATATGGTCATATCCTCTCACCCGTAGCGCTTTATAGGTCGAAGTAGATCATATTCGCCACTGGCACTGCCCGCAAGAGAATCTCGTTCGTCAGACTGGCACTTTCAATCGGCACCTCTGGCACTCTATCTGAATGCCTTGTTGTCAAGATAGTTCTACGTGGCGATGATAGAGGACTCGCTATGTTAACAATCAGCTGATCACCGTCATTTTTAAATACCAAATTTCATCCGTGTGCGCGCTCTCTCTCTCTCACGCACACACATGCAGTACACAAAACAATTTATCACACTCATAAACTGACACCTTGCAATGCATTAAATAATGTTTACTTTATTGGCGTTAGCTCTTCCTATATTTAAAATGAAGCAACTGTTTTTCACTAGCCTCTTGGCTTTGGCTTCAAGTCCTAAGGTGTGATGCTCTTCCAGACACAACCCTTTCTATATCTATCTAGGCTTGGGAAGGCACCGACATGGACTTAAACCTATAAAGCATTTAATAATAATATAATCACATTTAAATATGCCTCTTGGGGCATTTCCGGATATAATCCAGTTCATATCAATATATGCCGATCTATCTTCTTCGTCTACATCTTTTTCCCACTTTTATGTGGGGTCGATGTTTCTGGCCAGTACAGATCTTTCTCTTTTTTCCCACTTTTATGTGGGCTCGAGTTATCTGTACTGACCATATTTTGGTTTTGGCAAAATTTTTATGGCCGGATGCCCTTCCTGCCGCCAACCCTCCCCATTTACCCGGGCTTGGGACCGGCACCAAGTTGAGGCTGGCTTGCCCCCCTCAGTGGCTGGGTTTGCCGCATAGGGAACGCTAGTCCCCGAGAAAATCTCGGTTGCCCGCCGCCTGCCCGCCAGGAGCAGGAACGGCACACGCTCCGCGACCGGTACTGTTGGGGATAGCGTCTTACAAGTTCATTTCATCCTATTGCAGCTCTGCCCTTGGCGACACTGCCCGACAGGCTGCGTTCCCATTTCCAGATGGGGTCGCATCAGACTCTCGACTGCTATCCATGGGTTTTGGCAAAAGGGTTTTACAGCCGGATGCCCTTCCTGACGCCAACCCTCCCCATTTTTCCGGGCTTGGGACCGGCACTGGGCTGCTATTTCTAGCAACCCAGAGGCTGGGTTAATATATGCCGATCTATGAACACTGTTTACTATGATGGATCTTGTGCGTGATACAGGACTCTTATATATTAAATGTCATCTTTAAATGTAACATATGCATTTTTTCGAAAGATAAAAATCTATCTCAATCATTATCGGTGGGATATCACATAAAAATTCCCAAGTATAATTTTATCGTCTGAAATAGTTGATATTTCTTCTTACACCTGTGATATGAGTTCTCAGCCATATACACCTCTTCAGTTTAGATTTAAACACTCATGTCTGGGGGAAAGACATGATGATGATTGTCAGTAGATCAAAACACCGACCAGGACACTGTTACTCACTTGAATACGACCCCTTCACATAACATGAACACGTGTTAACCACGATGTGACAAAAGAAAAACAAATAAATATGAAAATCTTGAAAAAGAAGGAGATTAAACGGGATACACGAGCGAGATTTTGACAATACCTCCTTCTGAACATGTCTTCTATTAATACACATTTATTCATGAACGGTTTTATTGCTTACATCGAAGCCTGAAGTTGTGAAAATACTGTTGTACTGCAGACCTTACCACAGTATTCCTCTTGAAGATCTTCCGTCTCCTGGTCTGTTCCATTATATACTCAAAAATTTATAACATATTTCTCCTTAATGCTGTGAATGCAGTTAGCATTAACTACTTTTTCGCTTCGCGAATTCCAATCATTAACTAGTCTCGAACTGAAAAAAAAAGCTCTTCCTTACATCCTGCAAAGAAATTTCTTCCGAAGCTTCAAATAATGACCTCTAGATCTACAGCCAGCCATATTGAAATATATATCCCTGTCCACTCTCTAAAATCTATAAGGGAATTTAAAAACCTTTATCATATCTCCCTCATTCATCTAGCTTCGAGTGATAATAAATGTAATTCTCTAAGCCTCTCCTCAGGACACCAGTTTCGTAGCATGTCTCTGAACTATTTCCCATTATCTATTTAAGTGCAGATTACTAAACGCTGCTGCATATTCAAACTTTGAACTCTCAGAAGTTGCATAAATATGTTTGAATATTTCCTTGTCCATGTGTCTGAATGCTACTCTTACATTTGTTAAGAGGAGACGGGAAGATACGAGCTTTGGGCTCTTTCCCGTAAACACAATTAGGTAATCACAGCATATATTTAATCATATATATATATATATATATATATATATATATATATATATATATATATATATATATATATATATATATATATATATATATATATATATATATATATATATATATATATATATATATATATATATATATATATATATATGTACATATATATATATATATATATATATATATATATATATATATATATATATATATATATATATATATATATATATATATATATATATATATATATATATATATATATATATATATATATATATATATATATATATATATATATATATATTATATATATATATATATATTATATATATATATATATATATATATATATATATATATATATATATATATACATATATATATATATATATATATATATATATATATATATATATATATATATACATATATATATATATATATATATATATATATATATATATATATATATATATATATATATATATATATATATATATATATATATATATATATATATATATATATATATACATATATATATATATATATATATATATATATATATATATATATATATATATATATATATATATATATATATATATATATATATGTACATATATATATATATATATATATATATATATATATATATATATATATATATATATATATATATATATATATATATATATATATATATATATATAAGCACATTACATATGTGAAAACATGAATCATATTTTACACCGACTGGGACTCGAACCTAGGACTTATAATTACTAAGTCAAGGCACTACCAACTACACACCACAGAAGGTTTAAAAGGAATCCAACCTTATAGCTTATATCTGCTATACTTAGGAATGAACGCATTCTATCTGAATGCCACTATGTTCATATTACAGAGTCCCCAACCTCAATCGTGGCTTTATTTTTGCATTTAATTCAATTTCCAATCTCATTTGGGTCATACAATAGCCAAATAAGCACAGTTACATATGTGAAAACATGAATCATATCTTACCCCGACCAGGACTCGAACTTAGGACTTATAATTACTAAGTCAAGGCACTACCAACTATACACCACAGAAGGTTTAAAAGGGATCCAAGCTTATAGCTTATATCTGCTATACTTAGGAATGAACGCATTCTGTCTGAATGCCACTAAGTTCATATTACAGATTCCCCAACCTCACTCGTGGCTTCATTTTCACATTTAATTCAATTCCCAATCTCATTCGGGTCTTACAATAAACAAATAAGCACATTAGATATGTGAAAACATGAATCATATTTTACCCCGACAGGGACTCGAACATAGGACTTATAATTACTAAGTCAAGGCCTTACCAACTACACACCACAGAAGGTTTAAAAGGAATCCAACCTTATAGCTTATATCTTTTATACTTAGGAATGAACGCATTCTATCTGAATGCCACTATGTTCATATTACAGATTTCCCAACCTCACTCGTGGCTTCATTTTCGCATTTAATTCAATTCCCAATCTCATTCGGGTCATACAATAACCAAATAAGCACATTACATATGTGAAAACATGAATCTTATTTTAACCCGACCGTTACTTGAACCTAGGTCTTATAATTACTAAGTCAAGGCGCTATTAACTATACACCACAGAAGGTTGAAAAAGAATCCAACCTTATGGCTTATATCTGCTTTACTTAGGAATGAACGCATTCTATCTGAATGCCACTATGTTCATATTACAGCCATATACACCTCTTCAGTTTACATTTAAACACTCATGTCTGAGTGAAAGACATGATGATGATTGTCAGTAGATCAAAACACCGACCAGGACACTGTTACTCACTTGAATACGACCCCTTCACATAACATGAACACGTGTTAACCACGATGTGACAAAAGAAAAACAAATAAATATGAAAATCTTGAAAAAGAAGGAGATTAAACGGGATACACGAGCGAGATTTTGACAATACCTCCTTCTGAACATGTCTTCTATTAATACACATTTATTCATGAACGGTTTTATTGCTTACATCGAAGCCTGAAGTTGTGAAAATACTGTTGTACTGCAGACCTTACCACAGTATTCCTCTTGAAGATCTTCCGTCTCCTGGTCTGTTCCATTATATACTCAAAAATTTATAACATATTTCTCCTTAATGCTGTGAATGCAGTTAGCATTAACTACTTTTTCGCTTCGCGAATTCCAATCATTAACTAGTCTCGAACTGAAAAAAAAGCTCTTCCTTACATCCTGCAAAGAAATTTCTTCCGAAGCTTCAAATAATGACCTCTAGATCTACAGCCAGCCATATTGAAATATATATCCCTGTCCACTCTCTAAAATCTATAAGGGAATTTAAAAACCTTTATCATATCTCCCTCATTCATCTAGCTTCGAGTGATAATAAATGTAATTCTCTAAGCCTCTCCTCAGGACACCAGTTTCGTAGCATGTCTCTGAACTATTTCCCATTATCTATTTAAGTGCAGATTACTAAACGCTGCTGCATATTCAAACTTTGAACTCTCAGAAGTTGCATAAATATGTTTGAATATTTCCTTGTCCATGTGTCTGAATGTTACTCTTACATTTGTTAAGAGGAGACGGGAAGATACGAGCTTTGGGCTCTTTCCCGTAAACAAAATTAGGTAATCACAATTAGGTAATCACAGCATATATATATATATATATATATATATATATATATATATATATATATATATATATATATATATATATATATATATATATATATATATATATATATATATATATATATATATATATATATATATATATATATATATATATATATATATATATATATATATATATATATATATATATATATATATATATATATATATATATATATATATATATATATATATATATATATATATATATATATATATATATATATATATATATATATATATATATATATATATATATATATATATATATATATATATATGTACATATATATATATATATATATATATATATATATATATATATATATATATATATATATATATATATATATATATATATATATATATATATATATATATATTATATATATATATATATATATATATATATATATATATATATATATATATATATATATATATATATATATATATATATATATATATATATATATATATATATATATATATATATATATATATATATATATATATATATATATATATATATATATATATATATATATATATATATATATATATATATATATATATATATATATATATATATATATATATATATATATATATATATATATATATATATATATATATATATATATATATATATATATATATATATATATATATATATATATATATATATATATATATATATATGTACATATATATATATATATATATATATATATATATATATATATATATATATATATATATATATATATATATATATATATATATATATATATATATATATATATAAGCACATTACATATGTGAAAACATGAATCATATTTTACCCCGACTGGGACTCGAACCTAGGACTTATAATTACTAAGTCAAGGCACTACCAACTACACACCACAGAAAGTTTAAAAGGAATCCAACCTTATAGCTTATATCTGCTATACTTAGGAATGAACGCATTCTATCTGAATGCCACTATGTTCATATTACAGAGTCCCCAACCTCACTCGTGGCTTCATTTTTGCATTTAATTCAATTCCCAATCTCATTTGAGTCATACAATAACCAAATAAGCACATTACATATGTGAAAACATGAATCATATCTTACCCCGACCAGGACTCGAACTTAGGACTTATAATTACTAAGTCAAGGCACTACCAACTATACACCACAGAAGGTTTAAAAGGGATCCAAGCTTATAGCTTATATCTGCTATACTTAGGAATGAACGCATTCTGTCTGAATGCCACTAAGTTCATATTACAGATTCCCCAACCTCACTCGTGGCTTCATTTTCACATTTAATTCAATTCCCAATCTCATTCGAGTCTTACAATAAACAAATAAGCACATTAGATATGTGAAATCATGAATCATATTTTACCCCGACAGGGACTCGAACATAGGACTTATAATTACTAAGTCAAGGCGTTACCAACTACACACCACAGAAGGTTTAAAAGGAATCCAACCTTTTAGCTTATATCTGCTATACTTAGGAATGAACGCATTCTATCTGAATGCCACTATGTTCATATTACAGACTCCCCAACCTCACTCGTGGCTTCATTTTCGCATTTAATTCAATTCCCAATCTCATTCGGGTCATACAATAACCAAATAAGCACATTACATATGTGAAAACATGAATCATATTTTACCTCGACCGGGACTTGAACTTAGGACTTATAATTACTAAGTCAAGGTGCTACCAACTACACACCACAGAAGGTTTAAAAGGAATCCAACCTTATAGCTTATATCTGCTATACTTAGGAATGAACGCATTCTATCTGAATGCCACTATGTTCATATTACAGATTCCTCAATGTCACTCGTGGCTTTATTTTCGCATTTAATTCAGTTCCCAATCTCATCCGGGTCATGCAATAACCAAATAAGCACATTACTTATGTGAAAACATGGGTCATATTTTACCCTGACCGGGACTCGAACCTAGGACTTATAATTACTAAGTAAAGGAGCTACCAACAATACACCACAGAAGGTTTAAAAGGAATCCAATCTTTTAGCTTATATCTTTTATACTTAGGAATAAATGCATTCTATCTGAATGCCACTATCTTAATATTACAGATTCCCCAACCTCACTCGTGGCTTAATTTTCGCATTTAATTCAATTCCCAATCTCATTCGGGTCATACAATAACCAAATAAGCACAATACATATGTGAAAACATGAATCATATTTTACCCTGACCGGGACTCGAACCTAGGACTTATAATTACTAAGTCAAGGTGTTACCAACTACACACCACAGAAAGTTTAAAAGGAATCCAACCTTGTAGTTTATATATGCTATAATTAAGAATGAACCCATTCTATCTGAATGCCACTATGTTCATATTACAGATTCCTCAACCTCACTTATGGCTTCATTTTCACATTTAATTCAACTCCCAATCTCATTTGGGTCATACAATAACCAAATAAGCACATTACATATGTGAAAACATGAATCATAGTTTACCCCGACCGGGACTCGAACATAGGACTAATAATTACTAAGTCAAGGCACTACCAACTACACACCACAGAAGGTGTAAAAGGAATCCAACCTTATAGCTTATATCTTTTATACTTAGGAATGAACGCATTCTATCTGAATGCCACTATGTTCATATTACAGATTTCCCGACCTCACTCGTGGCTTCATTTTCGCATTTAATTCAATTTCCAATATCATTTGGGTTATACAATAACCAAATAAGCATATTACATATGTGAAAACATGAATCATCTTTTACCCCGACCGGGACTCGAACCTAGGACTTATAATTACGAAGTCAAGGCACTACCAACTACACACCACAGAAGGCCTAAAAGGAATCCAACCTTATAGCTTATATCTGCTATACTTAGGAATGAACGCATCCTATCTGAATGCCACTATGTTCATATTAAAGATTCCTCAACCACACTCGTGGCTTCATTTTCGCATTTAATTCAATTCCCAATCTCATTCGGGTCATGCAATAACCAAATAAGCACATTACATATGTGACAACATGAATCATATTTTACCCTGACTGGAACTCGAACCTAGGACTCATAATTACTAAGTCAAGGCGCTGCCAACTACACACAAGAGAAGGTTTAAAAGGAATCCAACCTTATAGCCTATATCTGCTATACTTAAGAATGAACGCATTCTATCTGAATGCCACTATGTTCATATTACAGATTCCTCAACCTCACTCGCGGCCTCATTTTCGCATTTAATTCAATTCCCAATCTCATTCGGGTCATACAATAACCAAATAAGCATATTACATATGTGAAAACATTAATATTATTTTACTCTAACCGGGACTCGAACCTAGGACTTAAAATTACTAAGTCAAAGCGCTACCAGCTACACACCACAGAAGGTTTAAAAGGAATCCAACCTTATAGCTTATATCTGCTATACTTAGGAATGAACGCATTCTATCTGAATGCCACTATGTTCATATTACAGATTCCCCAACCTCACTAGTGGCTTCATTTTCTCATTTAATTCAATTCCCAATCTCATTCGGGTCATACAATAACCAAATAAGCACATTACTTATGTGAAAACATGAATCATATTTTTCCCCGACCGGTACTCGAACCTAGAACTTATAATTACTAAGTCAAGGCACTACCAACTACACACCGCAGAAGGTTTAAAGTTAATCCAACCTTATAGCTTATATCTGTTATACTTAGGAGTGAACGCATATGTAATGTGCTTATTTGGTTATATGTAATATGAACATAGTGGCATTCAGATAGAATGCGTTCATTCCTTAGTATAGCAGATATAAGCTATAAGGTTGGATTAATTTTAAACCTTCTGCGGTGTGTAGTTGGTTGCGCCTTGACTTAGTAATTATAAGTTCTAGGTTCTAGTCCCTGTCGGGGTAAAATATGATTCATGTTTTCACACATGTAATGTGCTTATTTGGTTATTGTATGACCCGAATGAGATTGGGAATTGAATTAAATGCGAAAATGAAGCCACGAGTGAGGTTGGGGAATCTGTAATATGAACATAGTGGCATTCAGATAGAATGCGTTCATTACTAAGTAAAGCAGATATAAGCCATAAGGTTGGATTCTTTTTCAACCTTCTGTGGTGTATAGTTAATAGCGCTTTGACTTAGTAATTATAAGACCTAGGTTCAAGTAACGGTCGGGGTAAAATAAGATTCATGTTTTCACATATGTAATGTGCTTATTTGGTCCGGTTGGGGTTAAATATGATTCATGTTTTCACATATGTAATGTGCTTATTTGGTTATTGTATGACCCAAATGAGATTGGGAATTGAATTAAATGCGAAAATGAAGCCACGTGTGAGGTTGGGAAATCTGTAATATGAACATAGTGGCATTCAGATAGAATGCATTCATTCCTAACTATAAAAGATATAAGCTATAAGGTTGGATTCCTTTTAAACCTTCTGTGGTGTGTAGTTGGTAGCGCCTTGACTTAGTAATTATAAGACCTAGGTTCGAGTCCCGGTTGGGGTAAAATTTGATTCATGTTTTCACATATGTAATGTGCTTATTTGGTTATTGTATGACCCAAATGAGATTGGGAATTGAATTAAATGCGAAAATGAAACCATGAGTGAGGTTGGGGAATCTGTAATATGAACATAGTGGCATTCAGATAGAATGCGTTCATTCCTAAGTATAGCAGATATAGGCTATAAGTTGGATTCCTTTTAAACCTTCTGTGGTGTATAGTTGGTAGCGCCTTGACTTAGTAATTATAAGTCCTAGGTTCGAGTTCCGGTCAGGGTAAAATATGATTCATGTTTTCACATATGTAATGTGCTTATTTGGTTATTGTATAACATGAATGAGATTGGGAATTGAATTAAATGCGAAAATTAAGCCACAAGTGAGGTTGGGGAATCTGTAATATGAACTTAGTGGCATTCAGATAGAATGCGTTCACTCTTAAGTATAGCAGATATAAGCTATAAGGTTGGATTCCTTTTAAACCTTCTGTGGTGTGTAGTTGGTAGCGCCTTGACTTAGTAATTATAAGTCCTAGGTTCGAGTCCTAATCGGGGTAAAATATGATTCATGTTTTCACATATGTAATGTGCTTATTTGGTTTTTGCATGACCCGAATGAGATTGGGAATTGAATTAAATGTGAAAATGAAGCCACAAGTGAGGTCGGGGAATCTGTAATATGAACATAGTGGCATTCAGATAGAATGCGTTCATTCCTAAGTATATCAGATATAAGCTATAAGGTTAGATTCCTTTTAAACCTGCTGTTGTGTGTAGTTGTGAGTGCCTTGACTTAGTAATTATAAGTCCTAGGTTCGAGTCCAGGTCGGGGTAAAATATGATTCATATATATATATATATATATATATATATATATATATATATATATATATATATATATATATATATATATATATATATATATATATATATATATATATATATATATATATATATATATATATATATATATATATATATATATATATGTATGTAAGTGATTGCCTGATTGTGATTACCTAATTGTGTTTACGGGAAAGAGCCCAAAGCTCCTGTCTTCCCGTCCCCTCATCGGCTCCATTTTCTACTTAGTGATACTTATCATACCTGTCCTTAAAACTATGGATTGAGATAGCATTAACTACCTCCTTGCTTAGCCAATTCCAATTATCAACTACTCTTACACTGAAAAGGTATTTCCTTACATCCTGCAAAGATCTTTTCTTACGAAGCTTCAAACTATGACCTCTAGTTCTAGAGCCAGCCATATCAAAATATCGATCCCTATCCACTCTATCATAACCATGAAGGAATTTAAAGACTGTCACCATATCCCCCCTCAATCTTCTAGCTTCGAGTGATGGTAAGTCTAATTCCCTCAGCCTCTCATCATAACTGAGATTACGTATTTCTGGCACCAGTTTCGTGGCATGTCTTTGAACTTTTTCAAGCTTAGCTATGTGCTTTTTCAAGTGCGGATTCCAAAAGGGGGCTGCATATTGAAGTTTTGGCCTCACATAGGTTACATAAATATTTCTGAACATTTCCATGTCCATGTGCCTGAGGGCTACCCTTACATTTGATAAGAAGGCATATGCTGACATTTATATGTATTTCTGGAGACAAATCTGCCAGTATGTTTACTCCTAGATCTCTCTCATTTTCTGTCTCTTGAAGTTGTACTCCAGCCACCGCGTAGTCAAGTTTGGGCCTTCTTGCACTTGTACCCATTCTCATTACCTTACATTTTGAAGTACTGAATTTCATTAGCCACTTTTCTGACCACTCATGCAGACTATTTAGATCTTCCTGAAGTTCTTTGCCATTTTTCTCATTTACTACTTTCTTCACAATCTTTGCATCATCTGCAAATATATTCATGAATGAATTTACAGGCTCTGGTAGGTCATTCACATATACAAGGAACAAAAGTGGCCCTAAAACTGAACCCTGTGGAACTCCACTACTAACTCTTCTCCATTCAGACACTGAGTGTCTTGCTCTAACCCTCTGTTCCCTTCCTTCTAAGTAAGTTTTTATCCATTCCAAGACATTCCCACCTATTCTAGCCATTGCTTGCAGCTTTTCCTGATAAGTCTCCCATGTGGAACAGTGTCAAACACTTTCTGGAAGTCTATTAATATGTAATCTGCCCAGCCCTCTCTTTTCTGTAAGATTCGGCTTACCTCATCATAAAATTCTAATAAGTTTGTTACTGTTGACCTACCTTCTATGAAGCCATTTTGCCTCACTGACAAAAACTTGAAGGATTCCAAGTGAAGAGAGATATGTTTCCTTAGTAGTTTCTCCATAACTTTGCAAACTATGCTGGTCAAGGAAACTTGTCTATAATTTAGAGCTGTATCCCTTCTTCCCTTTTTGAAGATAGGTATCACGTTTGCTTGTTTCCAGCATCTTGGAATCTCCCCTGACTCCAGTGCCATTTTAAATATGATACTTAGTGCCACTGATATTGAGTTTGTGCATTTTTTAAGTACATGAGTGGATATATCATCATGACCTGTAGCTTTGTGGACATCTAACTCCATCAATGCTTTGCATACCTCTGTGGCTGTAAGGTTGATGTTCTCTAATACTGGCCCATGATCCTCTATCTCTGCAATCTGAGGGGTGGGGTATTTTCTACTGTAAATACTGACTGAAACTCCTTGTTCAATTCTTTGCAGATCTCTTCATCCACCTCAGTGATGCTTCCATCCACTTTCTTAAGCCTTAAAACCTGTTCTTTTACCTTCAGTTTTCCTCTGATAAAGCTGTAGAAAAGCTTGGGATTTCTTTAGCCTTCCTGGTGATGTCCCTCTCATAGTCTCTCTCTGCCTCTCTTCTTTTACTTAGGTAATCATTTCTTGCTATTTTGTAGGTCTGCCAGGCATTTATGTTTTTTCTCCTCCTATACCTTTTCCAGTATTTGTCTCTCCACTCCTTAGCTCTTTCCCACTCATTATTGAACCATTTCTCTCTGGCATGAATTACACCTACTTTGGAGACAGGTATGCAGCAATCTACTATCTTCCCATATTTCTCACAAATTATGTCATACATTTCATGTACAGATTTGTTGTAAAATAAGGTTCTCCAGTCAATAACTGCAAAGAGCTCATTCATTTTGATAACATTCGTGGCCTGAACTCCAATCATTCGTCTGTGGAACAACACTTGGGTACTTCCCTCCCTAGCCACCTCCTCCTCCTCCTCTCTGAAACCCAGCTGTCTAGCCACGTTTCCACTGATCCATTTCAAATCACTCACTATAACATGTATTCTCATTTTCGTTCCAAAGCTGGGGTCTGTGCCTACTGCAACACTAACACTCCTATTGCAAGGCTCATGGACCTTGAAGCTCATGATTTTGATGATTTCTGGCTGAAAATCTATCTCTCCACTACCACTATATTCTTTGCTTCTGAGACTGTTCTCCAAACTCCATTGACTTTTTGTCTTTCTTTGAATATCTGTCCTCTTGCCATGAGTCCTTGCTATCTTCTCACTCACATGCCGAAGTTCTCTGTATTGGAGACTTCAATGTATACCACAGTGAGTGGCTTAATTCTTCTCACATTGATGCAGGAGGAAGTGAGGCCCTAGCTTTCTCTATTCCTCACGATCTGGAGCAAATTATCAAATACCCTACTCGTGTTCCCAATCAACACGAACAAACAGCCAACACTCTTGACCTATTTTTTACTGCTAACACTTCAAACTACTCTTATTCTGTGCTTTCACCTCTTGGTAAATCTGAGCACTCATCCATTTTTGCTCTCCTTCAATCCCACCTACTCAGCGCCACCTTTGACGCTTTGAGCGTACCCAGCGTGAAGATTTCAGTAATGTCCTCTTTAACTTCCCATGGGATGACTACTGCTTTCGGTTATGCAACCCTGATCAGATAGCCCTAAAAGCTGCTGAGCTTTTAACCTCGAGAATGGAGGCGTTCATCCCCTCCTTTACGAAAAGCTTTTCTCCCCCAATCCTTGGTTTGACTGTGCCTGCTCCATGGCCATGCAAGTCAGGAATCGAGCACACCTGTCTTACCAAGCCTCATCTATTGACATAACTTGCTCTGCTTTTACTGTACCTAGGAATCGATGTACTGCTAGATTCGAAGGTCTAAGGCTTCCTTTATAAGAAGGAAAGTTGATGAACTTAACTCCTCTCCCACTGACAAATCTTTCTGTTCCTTAGCCAAAAATTTCTGTAACTCAAGCTTTCCCCTTCTCATTCGTTCTGATGGGTCTATAGCTTGCTCTCCCACTGACAAAGCCACTCTCTTTGGCTCTAATTTTTCTGCCAACTCTTCCGTAAAAAATTCCAGCACACCTCTCCCTCAATCTTTATCCCTCTCTAACCCTATTCCTTCCCTTATCCTTTCTTCATGCAAATTTCATTAGGTTTTTCTCTCGCTAATGCTGAACAAGGCATCTGATCCCAAAGGTATCCCTGCAAGATTCCATAAGGAGTTTGCAAGTGAACTGGCTCCCGTGCTTTGCCGTCTTTTTTGCCTCATTCTCTAAACTAATATCTATCTTTCATCTTAGAAGCATACTCTAGTGCAATTTGTTCCTAAGAAGGGACCGCTCTATTCCTTCAAACTACCGACTTATTGCCCTAACCTCTCCTATCGCTAAAGTTTTCAAAACTTTCCTCAATACTCACTTTTTGAAACGTCTTGAATCTAACTCACTTATCTCCAAACACCAGTGCGACTTCCGCAAGGTAAGGTCCACTGGTGACCTCCTGTCCTATCTCACTCACGTATGGTCATCTTTTCTGAGGAATTATGGAGAATCCATTGTCACTGCCCTAGATATCTCTAAGGCTTTTGACAGAGTCTGGCACAAGGCTCTGTTGGCCAAACTCCCTGCCTATGGCTTTACCCTTTCTCTCTGTTCTCTGATTTCCAATTTTTGTTCTGACCGTTTTATATCTGTGGTTGTTGACAGTGCAACATCTAGCCCATTCCCTGCAACCAGTGGTTTTCCACAGGGCTCTGTTCTTTCACCTACTCTGTTCCTTTTCTTCATAAATGTTCTTTTTCAGTCCACATCTTCCTCTTTTTGCACGCCTTTGGCGATGATTCTACCCTTCATTTTTCCTCTGCCTTTTATTCACAACCTTCATCTGCTACTCATAACCAGTCTAGTATCACTCTTTCTACTCTCTATTCCATTACATTTGATAAGTCACAACACTCCCAATCTCTGCTTCTTTTTGCTCTCATTTCGTCATGTTTAATATAATCATATAAGGTCCACAGCTTATGGCCTCTAGTAGCCAGAGTAGAGGGGCGCTAAGAATCTCCGGCAATCTTGCTGACTCCACCATTAGCATGAGGGTAGACACACTTGGTGGTAATAATGGTTCTACCCTTAACCTTGCACCTCCTGATAGATAAGCTTCTTTCACTCTTCACTCTTCTAACATTCTTAGTCTTCACTCCAATTTTTTGTCTGTGGAACAGCACTTGATTACATCTCTCCCTAACCTCCTCCATCTCTCTGAAACCCAACTGTCTACCATGCTGCCCCTGACTCATTTCCAAACTCTTACTATAAACTGTATTCTTGCTTCCATTCCAAAGATGGGGTCTATTCCTACTGCAACACTAACAATCCCACTTCAAGGCTCTTGGACCTTGAATCTCCTGACTCTGATGTTCTCTGGCTGAAGATCTAGCTCTCCACTACCACTCTATTCCATTGTTTCTGCTACTGTTCTCCTAACTCCACTGACTTTGTTTTTCTTTGAATATATGTTCTCCTATCATGAGTCCTTGTTATCATCTCACCCATGGCTTAATTCTTCTCACGCTGATGTGGGAGGAAGTGAGGCCCTTGCATTCACTATTACTCATGATCTGGAGCATATAAAACCTCGAACTTGCAACTAACACTCTTGACCTATTTTTTACTTCTAAACCTACAAACTACACATATCATGTACTTTCCCCTCCTGGTAAAGCTGACCACTCTGTGATCTCAATCTCTTCCATTTTTGCTCCCCCTCCATCAATTCCACCTACTCAGCGCCACCTTTGGCACTCTGAGCGCACCCAACGTTAAGATTTGCATGATTTTCTCTTTGACTACCCATGGGATGACTACTGTTTTCGGTCCCACAACACTGATCAATAGCCCTAAAAGTTGCTGAGATCACAACCTCGGGAATGGAGGCATTCATCCCCTCCTCTGTGAATGGTTTTTCTCCCCCTAATCCTTGGTTTGACCATGCCTGTTCCATGGCTATTCAGGCCAGGAATTAGACACATCAGTCTTACCTAGCCTCACCTTCTGATTTAACTCGCTCCACTTTTATTTCAGTTAGGAATCGCTGTATTGTTCAGATTCAAAAGTCTAAGGCTTCCCTTATAAGATGGAAAGTTGATGACCTTAACTCCTCTCCCACTGACAAATGTTTCTGTTCCATAGCCAAAAACCTCTCCAAAAACCTCTGTAACTCAAGCTTTCCCCTTCTCATTCGTTCTGATGGTTCTACATCTTGCTCTCCCACAGATAAAGCTACTCTCTTTGGCTCTAATTTATCTGCCAACTCTTCAGTAAATGATGCAAGCTCACCTGTCCCACTATTTTACCCCTCTCTAACCCTATGCCCTCCCTTAGTCTTTCTTCATGCAAAGTTCATAAGGTTCTTCACTCATGAAAGACGGACAACGCATCTGGTCCCAATGGTATTCCTGCAAGATTCCTTAAGGAGTTTGCAGATGAACTGGTTCCTGTGCCTTGCCATCTTTTTCGCCTCATTCTCTCAACCAGTATCTATCTTTCATCTTGGAAGCATGCTCTAGTGCAACTTGTTCATGAGAAGGGTGACAGCTCTATTCCTTCAAACTACCGACCTATTGCCCTAACCTCGTCTATCGCTAAAGTTTTCAAAACTTTCCTCAATGCTCACTTTTAGAAACTTCGTGAATCTGACTCACTTATCCCCAATCTCTAGATTGCGTACAAGGGAATTTCCTACACCAACATGTAATGGAACCAACAAGGGCCAGGGGTGGGGATGAGCCATCACTACTTGATCTAGTGTTCACAGATAATGTGTTGGATATTGAAAAAATTGAGTATGAACCACCAATTGGAAAGAGTGACCACTGTGTGTTGTTGATGGAGTATATCATTGAAGATATTCTTCCTGAGAGTAGAGGCACTGAGGACATGAGGAGGAACTATCGGAAAGGAGATTACATCAAAATGAATGAGCTTTTTGCAGTTATTGACTGGAGGACCTTATTTTACAACATATCCGTACAAGAAATGTATGACATCTTTTGTGAGCAATATGGGAAGATAGTAGATTGCTGCATACCTGTCGCCAAAGTAGGTGTAATTCATGCCAGAGAGAAATGGTTCGATAATGGGTGTAAAAGAGCTAAGGAGTGGAGAGACAAATGCTGGAAAAGGTATAGGAGGAGAAACAACATAAATGCCTGGAACACCTACAAAAGAGCAAGAAATGACTACCTAAGTAAAAGGAGAGAGGCAGAGAGAGACTATGAGAGGGACATCACCAAGAAGGCTAAAGAAAATCCCAAGCTTTTCTACAGCTTTATCAGAGGAAAACTGAAGGTAAAAGAACAGGTTTTAAGGCTAAAGAGAGCGGATGGAAGCATCACTGAGACGGATGAAGAGATCTGCAAAGAATTGAACAAGGAGTTTCAGTCAGTATTTACAGTAGAAAATACCCCACCCCCTCAGATTGCAGTGATAGAAGCTCAAGGGCCGGTATTGGAGAACATCAACCTTACAGCCACAGAGGTATGCAAAGCGCTGATGGATTTAGACGTTCATAAAGCTACAGGTCCCGATGACATATCCCCTCATGTGCTTAAAAAATGCGCAAACACAATATCAGTGGCACTAAGTATCATATTTAAGGAGTCACTGGAGTCGGGGGAGATTCCAAGATGCTGGAAACAAGCAAATGTGATACCTATCTTCAAAAAGGGAAGGAGGGATACGGCTCTGAACTATAGACCAGTTTCCTTGACCAGCATAGTTTGCAAAGTTATGGAGAAACTACTAAGGAAACATATCTCTCTTCACTTGGAATCCTTCAACTTTTTGTCAGTGAGGCAACATGGCTTCAGAGAAGGTAGATCAACAGTAACAAACTTATTAGAATTTTATGATGAGGTAAGCCAAATCTTACAGGAAAGAGAGGGCTGGGCAGATTGCATATTCCTAGACTTCCAGAAAGCGTTTGACACTGTTCCACATGGGAGACTTATTAGGAAGCTGCAACCAATGGCTAGAATAGGTGGAAATGTTTTGGAATGGATAAAAACTTACTTTGAAGGAAGGGAACAGAGGGTTAGAGTAAGACACTCAGTGTCTGAATGGAGAAGAGTTAGTAGTGGAGTTCCACAGGGTTCAGTTTTAGGGCCACTTTTGTTCCTTGTATATGTAAATGACCTACCAGAGTCTGTAAATTCATTCATGAATATGTTTGCAGATGATGCAAAGATTGTGAAGAAAGTAAAAAACGAGAACAATGGTAGAGAACTTCAGGAGGATCTAAATAATCTGCATGAGTGGTCAGAAAAGTGGCTAATGAAATTCAGTACTTCAAAATGTAAGGTAATGAGAATGGGTACAAGTGCAAGAAGGCCCAAGCTTGACTACTCGGTGGCTGGAGTACAACTTCAAGAGACAGACAATGAGAGAGATCTAGGAGTAAACATACTGGCAGATTTGTCTCCAGAAATACATATAAATGGCATAGTAAGGGCAGCATATGCATTCTTATCAAATGTAAGGGTAGCCTTCAGGCACATGGACAAGGAAATGTTCAGAAATATTTATGTAACCTATGTGAGGCCAAAACTCGAATATGCAGCCCCCTTTTGGAATCCGCACTTGAAAAAGCACATAGCTAAGCTTGAAAAAGTTCAAAGACATGCCACGAAACTGGTGCCAGAAATACGCAATTTCAGTTATGATGAGAGGCTGAGGGAATTAGACTTACCATCACTGGAAGCTAGAAGAGTGAGGGGGGATATGGTGACAGTCTTTAAATTCCTTCATGGTTATGATAGAGTGGATAGGGATCGATATTTTGATATGGCTTGCTCTAGAACTAGAGGTCATAGTTTGAAGCTTCATAAGAAAACTTCTTTGCAGGATGTAAGGAAATACTTTTTCAGTGTAAGAGTAGTTGATAATTGGAATTCGCTAAGCGAGGAGGTAGTTAATGCTATCTCAATCTATAGTTTTAAGGACAGGTATGATAAGTATGACTAAGTATAAAATGGAACCGATCAAGAGACGGGAAGATACGAGCTTTGGGCTCTTTCCCGTAAACACAATTAGGTAATCACAATTAGGTAATCACCAGTACAGCTTCCGCAAGGCAAGATCCACTGGTGACCTCCTGTCCTATCTTACTCATGTATAGTCACTTTCTCTGAGGAACTATGGGGAATCCTTCGTCGTTGCCCTTGATATCTCCAAGGTTTTTGAGAGAGTCTGGCACAAGGATCTACTGGCCAAACTCCTTGCTTAGGGCTTTACCCCTTCTCTCTGTTCTGTGATTTCCAGTTTTTTTTCTGACCGTGTTGTATCTGTGGTTGTTGACAATGCAACATCTAGCCCTTTCCTCGTTACCAATGGTGTTCCACAGGGTTCTGTTCTTTCACCAACTCTGTTCCTTCTCTACATTGATAATCTTCTTCAGTCCCCAACCTCCTTTCTTCCTCATGTCTTTACCGATGATTGTACCCTTCATTTTTCCTCTGCTATTTCTTCACAACTTTCATCTGCTACACTCGTAATCACACTAGTATCACACTTTCTTCTACTCTCAACTCAGATATTCAGAGGGTATCTAAGTGGGGCACCCAAAAATTTAGTTAAAATCAGTGCCTCCAAGACAGATTCTCCTATATCTTTATCTTCTTCTCCTCCTGATAGCTCTAATGTCATCAAAACTAACAAATTTTATTCTCTTCATTCTATTAATATATAAGGAATCCAGATGGCCTCTAACTTGTCTTGAAGGAATCACATAATCCAATTTCTAAATATGCATCCAAAAGATTGGGGGCTCTATTTCGTTTCCGTCATTAATTTTTCTCTTTACAGTTACTTATAATCTATAAAGGTCTCCTCTGTCCCTGCTTAGAATACTGCTCACACATCTGGGGTGCTTCTTCATATACTTATCTCCTTAATAGGGTTCAATCTAAGGCAGTTAGACTCATTAATGATCCTTCTCTTACTTTTAATATGGATTCTCTTTCTCTTCGATGTAAGGTATCATCCCTATCTTTTTTCTGTTGCTAATTCTTCCATCGCTGCTTTGATGAGTTGGGAAATTCCGTCCCTCCCATACTGCCGAGGCTACGTAATACTCGCCAAGTGGCCTCGTATCACAGGTATTGTATGGAGATTTGTAGCTCACGAATTGGTCGATGCAGCGACTGCCTCTCCCATCTACATCCAGACTCTGGAGCTCTCTTCACCCTTCTGTTTTTCCTAATTCTTAAAGCCTATCTTTCTTCAAAACGTGGATCTATCGTCATCTTAGGGCCAAATCATGCCATATCTCTAGGTCCTCAATACTTCAACTATGCTTCCAGCCTGTCCTTTTGCTATTGTGTATCATTACCTCATCTCTGCCTTGTCCTTAACCTCTTACTTTTCTTCATTCTAATGTTTTTTCTTGCCTGTCCCGGTGTCACACTCATGAAGAAAAAAATTATTGTTAACTTAATTTATAGTTTTAAGGACATATATGATAAGTATCATTTACTATAAAAATAGAACCGACCAGGAGACTAAGAGTTACAAGCATAGATCTCTTTCCCGTAAGGATGGATGGGATGAGATAGGAGGGGGAAAAAAAGGGAGGGGATCAAGGATATAAGGGAATTGGAGGAAAAAGCACGAAAATTTAATAAAGTAAGAGATAAAAAAGAAAGGGGCAGACTCTCGTGCTAAGTTTTGATCTGGAATGGACCTCCTCTTGCATAATTAGGTAATCACTATTAGGTAGTTACATACTTGGAATAAGAAATTTTCAGAAATGTTTATGTAACTTATGTGATGCAAAAGCTTGAATATGAAGCACCTTTTTGGAATCTGCACTTAAACAAACATATAAATATGCTGGAAAATGCTCAAAGACATGCCACGAAACTAGTGCCAGAATACTCAATCTCAGTTATGAGGAAAGGCTGGGAGAATTGCACTTACCATCACTCGATATGGTAGTGGTTTTTAAATGCCTTCATGGTTTTGGCAAAGTGGTTAGGGATCGATATTTTGAAATGGTTGGCTCTAGAACTAGAGGTTATAGTATGACACTTCGTAAAAAGAAAAAATCTTTGCAGGAAGTAAGGAATCTTATTGTAAGAATAGTCGATGATTGAAACTCGCTAGGCAAAGAGTTAGTAAATGCTAACTGTATTCATATTTTTAAGGACAAGTATATGTCACTGAGTATAAAAATGGGGCTGATAAGGAGACAGGGAGTTACGAGCATAGGACTCTTTCCCGTGAGCACAATTATATAATTGCAATTAGGTATACAGTAGCCATTTATATGCATATCCGGAGATATATCTGCCAATATGTTTACTCCTAGATTTCTTTCAGTCCCTGTGTTCTGAAGATCTGCTCCTGCTATTGAGTATTCAATCCTGGGCCTTCTCACACTTGCATCCATTCTCATCACCTTACATTTTGAAGAATTGAATTTCATTAGTCACTTTTCTGATCACTCATGCACTAATTAAGTTTCCTGATGTTCTCTACCATTGTTCTTGTTGTGTACTTTCTTCACAATCTTTGCATTATCTGCAAATATATTAAGAAACGAATTTATAGATTCTGCTTTTTCATTTACAAATACATGGAACAAAAGTGGCTCTAAAACTGAACCCTGTGAAACCCCACTACTAACCCTTCTCCTGTCACACATTGAATGTCGTATGCTGATCCTCTGTTCCCTTTCTTCTAAGAAAGTTTTAATCCATTCCAAAACATTTCAACCTATTTTTGCTATTACTTGCAGCTTCTTAATAAGTCTCTCATGTGGAACCATATCAAATTCCTTCTGAAAATGTAAAACTGTTCAATCCATCTAGCCCTATCTTTCTTGTAAGGTCTAGAGTACCTTATCATAATATTCTTAGAAGTATGTTACTATTGATTTGCCTTCTCTGAAGCCATATTGTCTCACTGGTAAAAAGTTGAAGGATTCAGAGTGAGGAGAGATGCGCTTTCTTAGTAATTTTTCCATAGCTTTTTATATTATGCTAGTCGAGGAAGCAGGCCTATCTCCAAACACCAGTATTGCTTCCACAATGCAAGGTCCATTACTGACCACCTATCCTATCTTAATCATGTATGAATATCTTTTCTGAGGAACTATAGGGAATCATTTGTCATCACCCTTGATACCTCTAGGGTTTTTGACAGTCTGGCACAAGGTTCTGTTGGCCAAACTCCCTGCTTATGAATTTACCCCTCTCTCTGTTCTCTGATTTCCAGTATTTTTCTTCTGACCACTTTATATCTGTGGTTGTTGACGGCGCAACATCTAGCTCATTCCCTGTTTCCAGTGGTGTTTCACAATGCTCTGTTCTTTTACCTACTCTGTTCCTTCTCTTCATCAATGATCTTCTTTAGTCCCCCATCCTCCTCTGTTCTCCACGCCTTTGCCGATTATTCTGCCCTTCAGTTTTCCTCAACCTTCTCTTAACAACCTTACTCTGCTACTTGTAATCAGTCTCATATCACTATTTCATTTACTCTCAACTCCGATTTGCAGAGAGTATCTGAGTCTGGCACCCAAAACTTAGTAAAATCTAATGCTTCTAACACACACAGTTTCTGGCGATCTCTTTATCTTCTTCTCCTCCTGATACCCCCATTGTCTTAGAAATTAACGAAATCTACCCTCATAATTCTTATAGCATATTAGAAATCGAGATAGTCTTTAACTTGCCTTGGAGGAGTAACATAATCCAAAGTTCTAAATCTTCATCCAAAAAATTGGGGGTTCTATTTAGTTTTCGTCATTACGTTTCCTCTTTACAGTTATTTAAAGTCCATAAATGTCTTATCAGTCCCTCCTTAGAATACTGCTCGCACATCTAGGGTGTTTCTTCTTATGCTTATCTCCTTGACAGGGTTGAATCTAAGGTAATTAGACTCATTATATGACCGTTATTTTACTTTTAATCTGGATTCTCTTTCTCTTTGCCGAGAGCATCATCCCTTTCTCATTTATATTGCTACTACTTCCATCACTGTTCTGATGAGTTGGTGAGTCTCATCCCTTCTCCATTGCTGAGGCCACGTAACACTTGCCAACTGGCCTAATCTCACATGCACTATGTAGAGATTTGTATATTGCTGAGTGGTTGGTGCAGCGACTGCTTCATCTCATCAACCTCGAGACACTGGAACTCCCTTCCTCCTTCTGTCTTTCCTAATTCTTATAACCTTTCTTCCTTCAAATGCGCAACTATCATCATCTCAGGGCCTAATTCTACCATATATCTAGGTCTTCAATACTTCAACTATTCTTTCAGCCTGTCCTTTTCCTATTGTGTACCATTCCATTATATCTGTCTTGCTCTTAAAATTCTACTATTTCTTCATCTTGATGTTTTCTTGGTGTCTGGGCTTGATGAGGGAAATTTTCTTGCCTGTCCTATTGTCATACTCATAAAGAAAAAAAAGCTTAGAGCAGTATTTCTTCTTCCCTTTTTGTAGATAGTTACCACGTTCGCTTGTTTCGAGCATCTTTGAATCTCCCAAGATTACAGTGACTTTCCAGATATAATGCATGGCATCACCTATATTGATTTAGCAAATTTCTTAAGTACGTAAGGAGATACGTTATTAGGACCCATAACTTTATGGGCATCTTCTCCATCAAAGCTTTGCATACCTCTTTAGCTGAAAAGATGATGTTCTCTAATACAGGCCCAAGGTCTCTTATCTCTGCAATCTGTGAGGGTGGAGTATTTTCTTATGTAAATATTGTCTGAAACTCCTTGTTCAATTCTTCGCAGATATCTTTATCTGTTTCAGTGATGCTTCCATCTGTCTCTTTAACTTTAAAGTCTGTTCTCTGACCCTCAGTTTTCCTCTGATAAAACTGTGTGGAAGTTTTGAATTTTTTTTTAGCCTTAAAGGTATTATGCCTCTCTCTCTCTCTCTCTCTCTCTCTCTCTCTCTCTCTCTCTCTCTCTCCTCTCTCTCTCTCTCTCTCTCTCTCTCTCTCTCTCTCTCTCTCTCTCTCTCTCTCTCTCTCTCTCTCTCTCTCTCTCTCTCTCTCTCTCTCTCTCCTCTTTTACTTTGGTGATCATTTCTTGCATTAATATTTTTCTCCTCCTATGCCTATTCTAGCATTTGTGTCTCCACTCCTTAGCTCTCTTACACTTATTATGGAAGCATTTTTCTCTGGTATGAATAACTCCTATTTTGGTGGATGGTATGCAATAGGCAACTAACTATCTTTCCTCATTCATCACAAAAGATTCCATACATCTCTTGTATATATTTGTTGTTCAATAAGGTCATCCAGTTAATAACTGCAAAAAGATTACTAATTTGCAATTCGTCCATATCTCTCATTTCTGTAAGATCCTTCTCATATAATCATAAAATTCTAATAAGACTGTAACTATTGATCTGCCTTCTCTGAAGCCTTGTTGTCTCACTGACAAAGAGTTGAAAGATTCCAAGTGAAGAGAGATGTGTTTTCTTAATAGTTTCTCCATAACATTGCATATTATGCTGTTCAAGGAAACAGGTCTAGAGTTAAGAACAGCATCCCTCCTTGTTTTTTTTTTTTTTTTTTTTTTTTTTTTTTTTTTTTTTTTTTTTTTTAAAGAGAGGTACTACTGTTGCTTGATTCCAGAATATTGGGATCTACCCAGATTCCAGTAAATATTCAAATATGATTCAGAGCGCAACCAATATTGGCTTAGTACATTTCTCATGTATGTAAGGGGATATATAATCAGGACCTGTAGTTTTAATGGCATATTACTCCATCAATGCTTTGCTTACCTCTGTGATTGAAAATATAATATTCTCTAATTCCGGCCAATGACCTACTATCTCTGCAATCTAAGGAGGTGGGGGTATATTCTCCTGTAAATACAGACTGAAACTCCTTGTTCTTTGCCGAGCTCATCATCCTTTTCAGCAATGCTTCCATTCTCTTTTTTTAACTTTAAAACTTGTTCATTGACCTTCAGTTTTCCTCTAATAAAGCTGTGGAAAAGACTGGGATTTTCATTACCTACCTGGTGATATCCCTTTCATAGTTTCTCTTTGCCTCTCTTCTTTTATTTAGGTAATAATTTTTTGCTCTTTCATAAGTTTGCCAGCCATTTATGTTTTTTTTTTCTCCTATATCTTTTCCAGCATTTGTCTCTCCACTCCTTAGCTCTTACACTCAGTATTGAACCATTTCTCTCTGGCATGAATAAGTCCTGTTTTGGTGGAAGGTATACAACAGTCTACTATTTTCACATATTCCTCACAAAAGATGTAAATTTCTTGTACAGCATTGTTGTTAAATAAGATCCTCCAGTCAATAACTGCAAAAAGCTCATTAATTTTGATGTAATCTCCTACATTCAGGCAGAACATCTTCTATCATATTCACCATCAACATTACACACAGAGGTAACTTTTTCCAATTGGTGGTTCATATTCAAGTTTTTCCCTATCTAACATATTACCAGTGAATACTAGGCCAAGCAGTGATGGATCATTCCCATCCCTTGCCCTCATTGGTTCCAGTACATGTTGGTGTAGGAAGTTCCCTTGTTGATAATATAGGAATCTTGCCCCAAATGACTCCTCCCCACTGTGCAAGTTAAGATTAATCCAAATTTATCTCTATATGATTAAAATCTCCAGTAATCAAAGTCTACACTTTCTCTCTCCCGTGATATTAATATCTGAATTCATGACTTCGATGGTAACTATATGACTCTCCTCATAAATTTCCAACCAATGTTGATTATTTGCTGGGATATGTACAAGTTATTATAATACTTTCTGACCCAGTATTTATGAGAGCAACAAGAAATTCCTCGAACTCACTTGCTGTAGCAAAGTTTATTTCTTCAATCTGAAATCTCTCACTTGTGGGCAATGCAATCCCTCCACCAGTCTTTCAGATCTTACAACCTTTAATATTCTGAAGCCCTTAAGAAAACTGTGACACTGTTTATGTTCTAACTTAGACTCTGTATCCACTACTATATCTGCCTTACTGTTGTGTGTCCTATCCTTTAATTCTACTGCCTTACCAGCTACCCATCGGCATTTGTATACATCAATCTTCATGAGGTTGCATCCCGTGATCTTCTAGTATTATCTTCTTTATCTCCCATTTGGATGGTAGAACTCTGAAACAGATATATTTTGTTCTTCTTCATTTCTTCCCTCATTTAACCTAGCTTCTTGCAACAAGTTTTGATCCTTCCAATTATTTCCTGTGTTCTGTTTGGTATAATGAACACTGAATTCTTGGAAATCTTTTAGTTTTTTGCAATCATCACCACTTCTCTACATGGGTTCCCTCTCTCAAAGGTTGTTTTCATTATCCTTGCCTTTCTCTCTCTAGAATATTCATCAATTCGGTGAATGCTTACAATATTCTTTGGACCACACACTGCTCCAAGCTACCTTATCAGGTTTAAATCCTAGCTTTATTATGCTTAAGTCTCCCCTGCCATGTTTTCTCCTTATGCCTGAGATTACCACTGACTTCTCTTTATCAAATCCCTGTTTGATCAGTGGATTACCCCTTTCAATCACAACATATTTCATTTTTTTTATTTCACTGTCTTTGTAGTCAAGAATATTAACATTTTGCAGTGCCACCTCTCTCATTGCCTCTTTTACTGCCACATTTTCCTTTATTGCTCCTGAAACTCTTTTCTAAACTATTTGATGTTATCTTTTATCTGCACACTCTAAGTTGCAATCTCATATCTCTCAAAAGAAAGCAGTGAACTAACTAAACTGTTTGTAGTTGTCTTCTTGTTTAGAAATTCTGATTTCTAGTTCATTCTTTTCTCCTTACAGATTTTT
This sequence comes from Halocaridina rubra, assembly GCA_037179515.1. Classification (NCBI taxonomy): domain Eukaryota; kingdom Metazoa; phylum Arthropoda; class Malacostraca; order Decapoda; family Atyidae; genus Halocaridina; species Halocaridina rubra. The sequence goes on along the minus strand of JAXCGZ010009719.1, from coordinate 56,955 downwards.
ATTCGTTATTCTAGTTCTTTTCTCTCTTCCCCTTGTGTCTTACTAGATTCCTCTAAAGTTATTCTTATTTCTCTAAGCAATTCATTCTCTTTCAATTTTCTATCATCTAGGATTGCTACAAGGGTCTCAAGGCCCCTGACTTTAATTTTCAGGCTCCTAAGAGCTACTCCCCCACCAACAACACCCAGGGATCCTCTACTACCCCTTCATTGACCATTGGATGGGGGGTTGAGACAGGGATGGTCTCATTCTGACGATTTGGGTCTCACACAATACAGAAAAAAAAATTAACCTCACACAATTTCTTTATCTTCTTAAGTGCACGTCTTTACTTATGTGTGTGTGTAATTACCTAATTGTAATTACTTAACTGTGCTTACTAACAAGAGCCCCAAGCTCATAACTTCCCGCCTCCTGGTCAGTTCCATTTTGTACTTTTGATAATAACCATACCTGTCATTAAAACTATAGATTGAGTGAGCATTAACTACCTCCTCACTTAGCGAATTCTAATTATCAACTACCCTTACACTAAAATAAAAAATACTTCCTTTCTTCCTGGAAAGAAGATTTCTTACGAAGCTTCAATCTATGACCTCTAGTTCTAGTGCAAGCTATATCAAAATATCGATCCCTATATACTTTCTCAAAACCATGAAGGAATTTAAAATCATCAACATATCTCCCCTCATTCTTCTAGCTTCGAGTGATGGTAAGTCTAATTTCCTCAGCCTCTCATCATAACTGAGATTGCGTATTTCTGGCATCAGTTTCGTGGTGTCTGAACTTTTTCCAGCTTAACTATGTGCTTTTTGAAGTGTGAATTCCAAAAGGGGGCTGCATATTCAAGCTTTGGCCTCACATAGGTTACATAAATATGTCTGAACATTTCATTGTCCATGTGCCTGAAGGCTACCCTTATATTTGCTAAGAAAGCTTATACTGCCCTGTACTATTCCATGTATATGCATTTCTAGAGACTAATCTGCTAGTAAGTTTACTCCTAGATCTTTCTCATTCTGTCTCTTGAAGTTCTACTCCTTCAATTGAGTAATCAAGCTTGGGCCTTCTTGCATTCGTATCCATTCTCATTACCTTACATTTAGAAGCACTGAATTTCATTAGCCACTTTTCTGTCCACTCATGTTGCCTACTTAGGTCTTCCTGAAGTTCTCTACAATTGTTCTCATCTCTTACTTTCTTCACAATCTTTGCATTATCTGCAAACATATCCATGAATGAATATACAGACATCTGGTAGGTCATTTATATATACAATGAACAAAAGTGGCTCTAAAACTGAGCCCTGTGGAACTCCACTACAAACTCTTCTCCATTCAGACACTGAGTTTTTTACTCTAACCGTCTGTTCTTTTCCTTCTAAGTAAGTTTTTATCCATTCCAAGATTTTTCCAGCTATTCTCGCCATTGCTTGCACCTTCTTCATAAATCTCACGATCTTAATAAGTATCACGTTCACTTGTTTCCAACATCTTGGAATCTCCCCTGACTCCAGCGACTTTTTAAATAAGATACTTAGTGCCACTGATATTGAGTTTGTACATTTTTTGAGTATATAAGGGGATATATCATAAGGACCTGTAGCTTTATGGTCATCAAACTCCATCAGCGCTTTGCATACCTATGTGGCTGAAAGGATGATGTTCTCTAATACCGGCCCTTGAGCTTCTATCTCTGCAGTCTGAGGAGGTGGGGTATTTTCTACTGTACATACTGATTAAAACTCCTTGTTCAATTCTTTGTACATCTCTTCATTCGTCTCAGTGATGCTTCCATCCGTTCTCTTAAGCTTTAGAACCTGTTCTTGTACCTTCAGTTTTCTTCCAATAAAGCTGTGGAAAAGCTTCGGATATTCTTTAGCCCTCCTGGTGATGTCCTTTCATAGTCTCTCTCTGCCTCTCTTCTTTTACATAGGTAATCATTTCTTGCTCTTTTATAGGTCTGCCAGGCATTTATGTTTTTTTCTTCTCCTATACCTTTTACAGCATTTATCTCTCCACTCCTTACATCTTTTACACTCATTGTCGAACCTTTTCACTCTGGCATGAATTACACCTACTTTGGTGAAAGGTATGCAGCAATCTATTATCTTCCCATATTTCTCACAAAAGATGTCGCACATTTCTTGTACAGATTTGTTGTAAAATAAGGTCCTCCAGTCAATAATCGCAAAAAGCTCATTCATTTTCATGTAACTTCCTTTCGGATAGTTCCTCCTCATGTCCTCAGTGCCTCTACTCTCAGGCAGAACATCTTCAACGATATACTCAATCAACAACACACTGATCACTCTTTCCAATTGGTGGTTCATACTCAATTTTTTCAATATCCAACACGTTATCTGTGCATACTACATCAAGTAGTGATGGCTCATCCCCACCTCTGGCCATCGTTGGTTCCAGTACATGTTAATGTAGGAAATTCCATTGTACACAATCCAGAAATCTTGCCCCAAATGAGTCCTCACCACTGTGTAGGTCAAGATTTATCCAGTCTATCTCTTTATGAGTAAAATCTCCCATAATCAAAATTTTTCATTTTCTCTCCCGTGCCTTGTTAACAACTGAGATTTTGACTTCAATAGTACCTATATGACTTTCCTCATAAACTTCTAGCCTATGTTGGTTCCTTGGTGGCTTATATACAGCAGTTATTATAATGCTCTCTGACCCAGTATTTATGCGAGAAACAAGAAATTCCTTCAGCTCACTTGTCCTCACTCAACTTAGTCTCTGTAACTGCTACTATATCTGCCTTACTGTTGTGGATCCTATCTATTAATTCTACTGCCTTACCAGCTAATCCATCAACATTTGTGTATAACAATCTTAATGAGGCCCCATCCCCTGATCTTCTGTCATTATCTTCTTTATATCCCCTTTGTCTGGAAGAATTCGGAAATGAACTTTTATCTTCTGTTCTTCATTTCTTTCCTCATTTAACCTTCTAGCCTCTTGCAACAAGTTTTTTATCCATTCCATCTCTTCCTGTGTTCTGCATCATCTAATGAACACTTCTTTGGATGCTTCAAGGTCTTTTAGACATTTTTTTCTTCATCAATATTTCTCTACATGTGTCCCCTATCTTAAAGGTTACTTTTGTTGGCCTGCTTTCCCTCCCTAGAATATGTACCTAGTGTGTGAATGCTTATAATATCCTCAGGACCATAAGCTACTCCAAGTTTTCTTATCTTCAAGTCTCCCCTGAAATGTTGGCTCCTGGGATTCACTTATGCCTGAGATTACCACTGTCTTCTTTTTATCAAGTGCCTGTTTAATCAGTGGATTTGCCCTTTCCATCACAATGTCTTTCATTTTTTTATTACTGTTACTTTATAGTTAACTCTTTGCATGTTTTCTAGTGACACCACCTTCACAGCCTCTTTTACTGCCACATTCCCCTTTAGTGCATAATCGAAGGAAGTTTTCATGGCATCATGTCCCGTATTCATCTCCTAAAATTTTCATCTAAACTGTTCGATGTTTTCCTTAATCTGGACATTCCAAGCTGCAATCTCATCTCTCTTAGAAGAGAGCAGTGAATTAAGATTTAATTCATTCAGGTTGTCATTCAGCTGTTGGTATTAACTTCTTGTTTAGAAATTTCTAGTTCGCTCTTTTCCCCTTGCAATTTCTGTATTTGTTTTTCTAGTTCTTTTCGCTTTTGCCCTTGTGCTTTATTTGCTTCTTTCCAACATTTTATTTCCTCTCTGAGTGTTTCATTCTCTTTTCTTCCTCAATCCATATTCTGAATTTTATCATCAAGGTTTATTACCATTGTCTCTAATTCCTTGACTTTCTGTTTTAATCTCCTAACTGCCTCTCCTCCTACTACTACATCCCCCGGAGATCCTCTACCACCACTCCCGCGACCATTGGATGGGGGGGGTTGGGACAGAGATGGCCTCACATTGATGTTTTCCCTTTCACAGAATATAGAGGGAAGAGTAGTCTACGTGGCAAAATGGTAGCGTCTGCGACTCTGAGGCGGCAGGTCGAGGGTTCGCGCCCCGTCATGGACTGAGGTTAGTAAGGGCATACACTCAGGGTAACGATTGCATTGGCCAAAACAAGTCCTTCGTAAGAATGCAGCCGTCCTAGCCCTTAGCAAAAAAGGGAGTTCGTGACGTAAAACTGAATACAGAATATAGAGGGAAGAAGAAGAAGAAGAAAAAAAGAGAGAGAGAAAAGCTACTATTTAAACTTCACACAGAATTTCTATATCTTCATATGAGTACTATTCAGTTCACTCAATTCATCTATTTTCTGGTAACACACATCGTAACTTAAAATTTAAATTTGGTAATTTGAGGGGGGGGGGAAATGCAAAACAAATGTCCACTTGAAGGAAAATTCAAATTTGTATCTGAGGAGACACCCACCTGTTTCTACTATATATTCTTCTTAACTGATAAGCTGGTTATTTAAGTAGAAAAAAAAAAATATTAATCACTTCCTAACCAAGGTATGTTATCACAGGATCAGACTTTAATGTGTGTGTGTGATTACCTAATTGTGATTACCTATTTGTGTTTACGGGAAAGAGACCAAAGCTCGTATCTTCCTGTCTCCTCATCGGTTCCATTTTGTATTTAGTGATACTTATCATACCTGTCCTTAAAACTATGGATTGAGATAGCATTAACTACCTCCTCGCTTAGCCAATTCCAATTATCAACTACCCTTACACTAAAAAAGTAATTCCTTATATCCTGCAAAGAAGTTTTCTTACAAAGCTTCAAACTATGACCTCTAGTTCTAGAGCCAGCCATTTCAAAATATCGATCCCTATCCACTCTATCATAACCATGAAGGAATTTAAGGACTGTCACCATATCCCCCCCCCCAATTCTTCTAGCTCCGAGTGATGGTAACTCTAATTCCCTCAGCCTCTCATAATGACTGAGATTACGTATTTCTGGCACCAGTTTCGTGGTATGTCTTTGAACTTTTTCAAGCTTAAGCTATGTGCCTTTTCAAGTGCAGATTCCAAAAGGGGGCAGCATATTCGAGTTTTGGCCTCACACAGGTTACATAAATATTTCTGAACATTTCCTTGTACATGTGCCTGAAGGCTACCCTTACATTTGATAAGGAGGCATATGCTGCCCTTACTATGCCATTTATATGTATTTCTGGAGACAAATCTGCCAGTATGTTTACCCCTACATCTCTCTCATTTTCTGTTTCTTGAAGTTGTACTCCAGCAACCGAGTAGTCAAGCTTGGACCTTCTTGCACTTGTACCCATTCTCATTACCTTACATTTTGAAGTATTGAATTTCATTAGCCTCTTTTCTGACCACTCATGCAGAGTATTTAGATCCTCCTGAAGTTGTCTACCATTGTTCTCGTTTCCTACTTTCTTCACAATCTTTGCATCATCTGCAAACATATTCATGAAACAATTTTCAAACTCTGGTGGGTCATTTATATATACAAGGAACAAAAGTGGCCCTAAAACTGAACCCTGTGGAATTCCACTACTAACTCTTCTCCATTCAGACACTGAGTGTCTTACTCTAACCCTCTGTTCCCTTCCTTCAAAGTAAGTTTTTATCCATTCCAAGACATTTCCACCTATTCTAGCCATTGCTTGCTGTTCCCTAATAAGTCTCCCATGTGGAACAGTGCCAAACGCTTTCTAGAAGTCTAGGAATATGCAATCTGTCCAGCCCTCTCTTTCCTGTAAGATTCGGCGTACCTCATCATAAAATTCTAATAAGTTTGTTACTGTTGATCTACCTTCTCTGAAGCCATGTTGCCTCACTGACAAAAAGTTGAAGGATTCCAAGTGAAGAGAGATATGTTTCATTAGCAGTTTCTCCATAACTTTGCAAACTATGCTGGTCAAGGAAACTGGTCTATAGTTCAGAGCCGTATCCCTCCTTCCTTTTTAAGATAGGTATTACGTTTGCTTGTTTCCAGCATCTTGGAATGAACTCTGATTCCAGTGACTTTTCAAATATGATACTTAGTGCCACTGATATTGAGTTTGTGCATTTTTCAAGTACATGAAGGGATATATAATCAGGACCTGTAGCCTTATGAACATCTAACTCCATCAGCGCTTTGCATACCTCTGTGGCTGTAAGGTTGATGTTCTCTAATACCGGCCCTTAAGCTTCTATCTCTACAATCTCTGGAGGTGGGGTATTTTCTACTGTAAATACTGACTGAAACTCCTTGTTCAATTCTTTGCAGATCTCTTCATCCGTCTCAGTGATGCTTCCATCCGCTCTCTTTAGCCTTAAAACCTGTTCTTTTACCTTCAATTTTCCTCAGATAAAGTTGTGGAAAAGCTTGGGATTTTTTTTAGTCTTCCTGGTGATGTCCCTCTCATAGTCTCTCTCTGCCTCTCTTCTTTTACTTAGGTAGTCATTTCTTGCTCTTTTGTAGGTTTGCCAGGCATTTATGTTTTTTCTCCTCCTATACCTTTTCCAGCATTTGTCTCTCCACTCCTTAGTTCTTTTACACTCATTATCGAACTATTTCGCTCTAGCATGAATTACACCTACTTTGGTGACAGGTATGTGTTATTACCTAATTGTGATTACCTAATTGTGTTTACAGGAATGAGCCCAAAGCTCGTATCTTCCTGTCTCCTCATCGGTTCCATTTTGTACTTAGTGATACTTATCATACCTGTCCTTAAAACTATGGATTGAGGTAGCATTACCTACCTCCTCGCTTAGCCAATTCCAATTATCAACTACTCTAACACCAAAAAACTATTTCCTTACATCCTGCAAAGAAGTTTTCTTACGAAGCTTCAAACTATGACCTCTAGTTCTAGAGCCTGCCATATCAAAATATCGATCCCTATCCACTCTATCATAATCATGAAGGAATTTAAAGACTGTCACCATATCCCCCCTCAATCTTCTAGCTTTGAGTGATGGTAAGTCTAATTCCCTCAGCCTCTCATTATAACTGAGATTACGTATTTCTGGCACCAGTTTCGTGGCATGTCTTTGAGCTTTTTCAAGCTTAGCTATGTGCTTTTTCAAGTGCGGATTTGTTGGGGGAATGGTAGTGTGTTGTTAAGATTTTGTTTTACTAAGGGTGCTCAAAGTACTGAGCTCGGTTAAGAGCTCACAAACAGACAGGACAGATATTTGCACTTGAACACCCCACCCGTATACCACTACTCGATTAATTGAAACTCAGAATATCAACTTTCTTTTAATTTTGGAAATGCAATGACATTAAAAGAATTGAATTAAATTTTTTTAAATTAAATTTTATGAAATGCTGCCTCGAATCCCGGAGGTGGTGAGCACAATTTCGTTTTCCGGCACCACAGACGTATGCCAAGACTTTGGCCTCAACTCGACGATTACCTCTGTCACACAGGCAGAGTAGAATAGAGGGCACTGCAATTGCAGAAACAGAAATGACACACTGTTAATAATGGGAAACTGAAAGCATGTGCACACATATAATGAGTTTCCAATATTATTCTACTGGATGAAAATATATTGGTTAGTCACAGCTAACCAAAAATATTTATGCTACCATAATAGCATACAAAACCATCAATTCTGTGCTGGTATTGAAGGAAAACAGTTTATTCAAAATAAATGAAGAATAAGCAAGACAAATACAGTACTGTATGTATTCCTTAAATTGTGGGCAACCACAAAAGTTGCAATGCTTATTACTGATTTGCAATTAATATGGTAAAAAACCCTATTTACGATAAAGGAACAATCTACGAGATAAATACAGTATTCATTCACTTTTCGTTATCAAGAACTGTTTGCAATGAAAAAAAAGGTGTGGCAAAACCACCTTTTGAAGTATTTGCAACTTATAACTCAAAACACTGTATCCAAAACATATGAAGAATTAGCAAGATAAATACAGTATGTGTTCATTAGATTGTGGTTAACAGGAAATATTTGCAAAGCCAACAGGGTAAAATTACCTTTTAATTATTTGCAGTTTAGCACGTTAGTTAAATGATTAATTATTTGCAATTTATATAGCAAATAGCTATATTCACGAGTTTTTTGACGTAAAACACTTTATTTACGATGATAGAAAAGAGGTGAAATGAAAATAAAATTTATTAGGAAAAGGGATAGATTTTTACGGGCTCATAACCAGTCTTCAGAGGATGAGATTTTCGTTTATCACATTCAATGAAAGAAACTTCTTAGCAATGTATATCAGCTAACATTTCCAGGTTAAGGAATTAACTTTGGCAAGTGAGATTCCAGTTAGGTAATCTACAAAATTTCGTTTGTATGGGAATGGAATCTGAGAAAAAATTCATAGGATTTAACCAGTAACGAATGTAACTAAGTCTCGAAAAACCAATTTGCTTTACCCACGAGCTTTACCATACACTATCCCTCACCTTGTTTGTGCCAGATGAATTCCTGTGAAGATGCCACGTAAATAAGGTTTGAAATAAACTTGACTGCTGAGGCGAGATGCTGCCTCTGGGATGTTTGGCCGCCAAATGAGAGCACTTCAATGTCCCTCCTGGTGACGTCATCTGTAGGATATATTTCTAGAGCAGTAACTGGCTCTTATATCATTTAAGGACTACTTTAGTGGTGGTCCCTGGCAGGCAATTATAGCAGAGATGCAAGGGAGAGACAGTATTTTAGGTGCAACAAGTGGAAGCAAATAAAATAAAACGAGAATAATAATGGAAAGGTAGGTTACTGGTAAACAATCTCTAGAACGTTCTTTGCGTTTTTGGAGACGGAATTTAAGTACTCAAATAATAAAGAAGCTACTGATATATATCTAGACAGGCTAATGACATAACAGCAAGGTCAAATTTAAAACAAAATTATCAGCAAGAGCTATTTTATCATAAGAAAATTGTAAAGAAAACGTATCTGATAGGTTCACTGAAAAGGTGGAAAGGTAGGAGCAGCCTTTATATCGGGACTCTGCTTGTACATGTACAAGAATAGTAAATAAGGTATATTTAAAATTAGCTATAAGCTAAGATATAAATTGTAAATAATCATAATCTGCAAAAGTCAAGAAGTGGGAATTATTTTTAATTAGAAAAATGACAGTTAAGTTACTAACTTAACTAATAAGGTATCTAACAGCCTCTGGTGACTTTGAGCAAAACACTCTGTCATAAAGGCCCTTTCTAGAGAATATTGATTTAGCAAAATTCTACTACAGAAGGCGAAAAAAGAACAGAGGAAGTTACGGTGACTTCAGTGTTATTATGAGGGATGAGATATCCTTCTCATGGAAAAGAACAAATGAACAATAAGAATGGGATCCACCACTGGAACATATAATACTATTAGGAAAAGTGAACAAGTCTTATAAACAAAACATTAAATGACATGCAAAACATAAAAGAAATGTGATCAAATTCAAATTTAAAGAAAATTAAAATCACAATTAGATATCAGTGAATATCAATATTTAAGTTTAAGAATGCTTCACATGCAAGAAGGCAATAATATATACAAAAAAAAACTACAGTATACACAAATGGAAAATTTGAACCAAGTTGTCATTAACATTGGCGACTGGATTTAAAACAGTTTCAGCTATTCAACACTAAACTATAATGTTGCCGCCATGTTCTGGCTTTCAGAGTCCCACAAAGGGAAATATAAAACTACGATCAAAGAAATATCCTTCATATTTTTCATCTTCCATTAGGAATAACGTTTGTATGCTAAAATAAACAAGTACAGTACAATATTAAAGACATAAAAGATAAACATAAAAAATAAACAACACATTAGAGAAGTAATCTTTACCGACTAGTCAAATTTAGGCAAACAGCACCAGCTTCCTCATTTGAGGGTAACGACCAGCGACTTAGTAGATCAGCAAGGTCATTGTCCTTGCCATGAACATGTTGGGCAGCGAATTTGAAAAGATTTAGGTAAAGTGCCCACCTTTTCAGGTGAGGATTTAGCTTGTCTGCAGTCTGTAAATATAGGAGAGGTCGGTGGTCGGTTCTCAGTGTAAAATGTTGGCCATACAGATGGACTTCAAATTTCTTTATAGCCCAATATGCAGCTAGAGCTTCCTTCTCCACGGTGGAGTAATTTCGCTCTGCAGGGCGAAGCCTGCGGCTTGCATATTACACTGGAGCTACTTCTGTTGAGTTGTCTAATCGGGCTTGCAAGAGCACGGCACCCAAGCCTTCGTCTGAGGCGTCGGTCTGCAAGATAAATGGAAAATCAGGGTTTACCAGTTGTAATACTGGCTCACCCGCCAATGCTTCTCGGAGCTTGAAAAATACTCTCTCTGCTTCATCTGTCCATTGGACAGGGGAGGTTTTGCCTTGCTTTGAGGAGGTCATTTGCTGCAAAGGGGCAGCGATAGTATTAAAGTGTGGAATGAACTGTTGGTAGTAGCCGACACTACCCAGGAATGATCTCAGTTGAGTGACAGTAGCAGGTTTCTCCATATCCTTAATAGCTTGTACCCTGTCATGTAAAGGGGACATAACTCCTTCTCCAACCACGTGGCCGAGATACTGCAATTGTGTAAAACCAATCTCACATTTGGAAGGCTTTAAATGAAGTCCATGCTGGCTCAGATGAGTGAGAACTCTGCGGAGAGTCTCGAGGTGCGATGACCAATCCTTATAATGCACCAGGATGTCGTCTATAAAGCATGAAACATTGTCAAGAACCTGTAGTACTATCCCCATGAGTCTGCTGAAGCAGCCAGGGGCATTTACCATACCAAAAGGCATGACCCTGAACTGGTATAGACCGTATCTTGTGGAAAAGGCTGTTAGAGGCTTGGTAGTCTCGCTCAGCGGGACTTGCCAAAATCCACTGGCCAGATCCAACTTGGACAGGTAACGGGCTTGGGAGAGCAAATAGAAAATATGCTCGGCGTCAGCAATGGGCTCTCCATCAAATATGGCACGGGAGTTAAGCTTACGACAGTCAAGGCAGAACCTGTGACTGCCATCTCGCTTACGCACTGCCAGTAACGGCGAACACCAAGGCGAAATGCTCTTTTCAACTATTCCGAGGTGGACCCAAGTGTCAAGATCTTCCTTCAGCCATATGGACAGCTGGTGGGGAAGACCATAGGAATGCCGAAATGGCTCTGGGTCAGTCAATCTGACATGATGCTAAAGGGTAGCGGTAATGCCTGGGAGGCCGTTGAAGACGTTCTCATAGTCCTCTAACAGCTTGTTCAGCTGTTCCCGTTGACTCGGTTGCAGTCTGGAGTTAATAATGCAATTACTCACACATTCCTTTCGGTGTGTGGGAATGGCAGGATCCTTACTATCATCAAAAGCTAAGCTTATGTCTTCAATTGCGAGGGCGGTGGCTGCGGCCAGAGGGGCTTTTTCTGAAAAACTCCACTCCCGTAAGTCTGTCTCCACTGCAAGGGTGGAGTATTCCAATATAGGAGGTAAGGGGTGGCTATAATGGAGCACCTGTGTTGCTGCAGCCTCGGAGGTTCTATTGATGCTGAGGGCATCTATAGGGGTTGCTGAGAGTGCCAGTGCAGGATCCCTGTGGGCCTCCTGGTCCTCACAATAAATCTTCAGCTGGTTAATGTGGTATTTTCGGTTATTACCATCAACATTTACCACAAAATTGTCAGGGGTCACCCGGTGTACCACAGAGTACGGTCCTTTCCAGCGTAGCATTAGCTTGCGGGTATCTGTGGGAAGAAGTAACAGAGCTCGATCTCCGGGTGTCAGGGCACGACGCCGGGCACGCTTGTCAAAGAGGAGCTTGGCAGTCTGCTGGTGACCCTTAATGGCTAATTGTGCAGTTTTCCAAGCCTTTTTGAGGTGAGACGAAAACTTCAAAATATACTCATGGACGTCCCTATCGTCATCTTCGATGGTAGGTGAATCCCAACATTCTGCCAAGAATTCCACTGGGCCTCTGACATTATGACCATAAATCAGCTCGAAAGGCGAGTATCCAGTAGTGTCGTGGGGCGTGTCTCTGAAGGAGAAAAGTGCAGCAGGGACGTACTTGTCCCACTGCCTAGGTATATCTATCACTAGCTTGCGCAAACATCGCTTCAATGTCCCATTATATCGTTTGCATGCTCCATTTGATTGGGCATGATAGACACTCATACGAATGTGCTTCATTTCTAAAAGATTACAGAAAGCCTCAAAGTGCCTACTCGTAAACTGACTTCCATTGTCACAAGTGACCTGCTCAGGAAAGCCAACCCTGGAGCAGATTTCAAATAGGGCATGAGCGACTGCTTCAGTCATGATAGAAGACAGTGGCACTGCATCTGGGTACCTTGTTGCCAGGTCGACATACACCAGGAGGAACTGTTTCCCCGTGGACGAAGCTGGATTAACAGGACCTAATATGTCAATAGCGACCTTGGAAAATGGCTCCATTGAGAGCTTAGTTATCCCCATGGGAACTTTTGGTACCTGTGCCGTTGAAGTGGCTTGACAAACAGGGCAGGAGCCTACATATCTGTCTACCTCGGCGTACATGTTTGGCCATGCAAAAGCCTTCTGAAGGACATGCCGAGTTTTTGCTTTGCCTCTGTGTCCACTCAGAGGTAAATGGTGTGCCACATACATAGCCTTGCGGCGCAACGAAGCAGGCACCACCAACTGTTTAAAGGTGTGGCCATCTTAAGTCACATGCCTACGAAGTACTCCATCTTCAAGGGCGTAAGTGATCTGGCCTCCTCCTCTCACTGTGAAGGCCCTTCCCTCGGTGGCCTGCTGCATCCAGCGTTTGAGGCTGGGGCAATCTTGCTGCAATTTGGCAAAGTCTGGACGTATCTTCAATGGCTCTAGAGGTGCATCATCTAGTAAAGGAGGGGGAAAATCTCCGCGTTCCACATTACGTGTACGAACTGCAGCAGACTCAACGGAGTCAGTCGGAGAATCGTCCAAATTCTTGGCATCGAGGCCAGGAGTTGCTGCTGAAATGGCTTCATGTGACTTCCCCCGAGGGAAGTTATAACGAGAAATGTCCTTATGGCAGAGGTCGGCCTGGAAAATAGGAACTAGGTTCAGTGCATGACCCAGCAAGACAGGGTACATAAGCCCAATCATTGCCACAGCTGGGGCTTTACCCTTGTAGTATTTGAAATCCAGGTTAATGACACAGCAGTGTCGTATTTGGGGTGTTCCTTCAACAACCCGCACACGAACGACTTTGCTGGTAAAATCTTCATCCCTGACGAATCTCTCGTCAACAAATATGCATTGGCCCCTGTGTCGAGGGCTATCTCAACTTCCACACCATTTATAGTTCCTAGACATTTTGGGATCATCTGCGGATTACCACATTCGGTGAATTCCACATTGGCAAGTTTGTACGTAGGTTCCTTGGCGTTATCCTCAGTGGCCCTTTCTGGCCTTATTTCTACAGCATGAGCCAAGTGTGTGGATGGACGGCTTTGTGGGCCGCCGCTGTGTGAGGGAGCGTGGTGGCTCTTAGGGTTTGGCTGAAAACCTTGGGAAGGAGGAGCAGAGTAATGGCCTTTGCCTCTGAACTGTTGAGGCTTAGGTCTTACTGAGTTATCCTTCTTGAGTGTGGGTGCATGGCCGTAATAAGGCTTAGGAGTGTAAGGAGGATGTGCTGGACGATGTGAGTTCTGCGAGGGGCCCTTGTGCTTCCCGTTCTTGTAATCTCTATTTCCGGATGAAGGACCACTGTCTGGGAATCCCGCTTGAAGCCGAGCAAGTGCAAGCTCATGTTCATGTTGTGCTTGTGCCTCATCACGTTGTGCTTGTGCCTCATCACTTGCTCTCTTCTCCAGCTTATCTCGGTGTTCAACCATCTTCTCATGAGCCCATTCGAAGAGCTTCTGCCCTGGGGAAAGACCGTATCTCTCACCCCTAGTAATCATTATTTCCAGGTAACGCTCCTCATCGAATGTTTCGATGGTTTCCATGTTTGTTTCCTGGGACTGTTTGGTTTCCATGGTGGTTTCCTAAACAGTCAATAACGATGTGCCAAAAACAACCACAAAAAAAACAAATCTTTACAATAGTAGAAAAAAATGAGAGAACCACACAACACCGAGAAGAGAAAAAAAAAATTCAACACCACAGTTCAAACTTAAACGTAAAAGTGATCTCAAAACCTCACCATAAATGTGACTCAAAATACAATCAAGTGCAACAGCAGCAAAAACTTGCAAAACAGTGCATGAAACACTGGTAATATGGGATGGCAGTCGTGCCTGCTTAACAGCAATACGTGCCAGTACCTGCGGTTGTGGTGCAAATGAAAGGAATGAGTAACAACGAATTTTACCGACTAGCACCCAGTGCCAGAGAATACAAACAAGTACAGTATAGTGGTCGTGCCTGCGTATCAGTGCGTATATGGCAGTACCCACAAATAAAATGTCGTAAGTAAAATTCTGGAGTGTTGCCAAAAGGGAACAGATCCTATGCAAAATACACCAACGATAAGCTAACGGCTTACTAGGCAGCCAGATTACACATGTCTACTAGTAATGAGAAAATTTATTTTCAAGTGACAACTCAGACACATGAAAGGTTTAGCCTAGGCTCGATAAATGACACCAAAGTTTTTCTTCCCAATCTATGAGCAGTCAATGCTTGAATACAAAACACAATTATAAGCAAAAATACTTAATATGCTTTCTCCCAATTCCTAAATCCCAAGGAAATATAAACAATTCTTAACAAGTATCACCCTTTAACGGATATATAAAACACGAATGCTTTAAACCTCAATCTTATCACGCAAATAAATGAAATTTTAAATAACACGTCTTCTCGTCATGCATAATTTCTTAAATCTATTACCACATAATCTCATGTAGATTTCCTGAAATTTTGTTTACCACATGGGAAACAAGAAAATATTAGTTATCATAATTAATTTTGAAAATTAAAAATAAATCTGATCCGCAACATCTCTAGCGATAAAATTTTTGTGTGCAGCTAAGATTCATTCATTTCAATAATGGAGCTAATGGTAATCGGGTTTCATGTGCAATGTTAAAAAGCAAAATAAAAATAAATTTATCAAAATCAGTCTGACTGTTCGGGTCCCAGTTCGGGCGCCAATCTTGTTGGGGTAATGGTAGTGTGTTGTTAAGATTCTGTTTTACTAAGGGTACTCAAAGTACTGAGCTCGGTTAAGAGCTCACAAACAGACAAGACAGATATTTGCACTTGAACACCCCACCCGTATACCACTACTCGATTAAATGAAACTCAGAATTCAACTTTCTTTTAATTTTGGAAATGCAATGACATTAAAAGAATTGAATTAAATTTTTTTAAATTAAATTTTATGAAATGCTGCCTCGAATCCCGGAGGTGGTGAGCACGATTTTGTTTTCCGGCACCACAGACGTATGCCAAGACTTTGGCCTCAACTCGATGATTACCTCTGTCACACAGGCAGAGTAGAATAGAGGACACTGCAATTGCAGAAACAGAAATGACACACTGTTAATAATGGGAAACTGAAAGCATGTCTGCACATATAATGAGTTTGCAATATTATTCTGCTGGATGAAAATATATTGGTTAGTCACAGCAAACCAAAAATATTTATGCTACCATAATAGCATACAAAACCGTTAATTCTTTGCTGGTATTAAAGGAAAACAATTTATTCACAATAAATGAAGAATAAGCAAGACAAATACAGTACTGTATGTATTCCTTAAATTGTGGGCAACCACAAAAGTTGCAATGCTTATTACTGATTTGCAATTAATATGGTAAAAAACTCTATTTACGATAAAGGAAGAATCTACGAGATAAATACAGTATTCATTCACTTTTCGTTATCAAGAACTGTTTGCAATGCAAAAAGGGGTGGCAAAACCAAATTTTGAAGTATTTGCAACTTATAACTCAAAACACTTTATCCCCAACATATGAAGAATTAGCAAGATAAAAACAGTATGCATTCGTTAGATTGTGGTTAACAGGAAATATTTGCAAAGCCAACAGGGTAAAATTACCTTTTAATTAATTGCAGTTTAGCACGTTAGTTAAATGATTAATTATTTGCAATTTATATAGCAAATAGCTATATTCACGAGTTTTTTGACGTAAAACACTTTATTTACGATGATAGAAAAGAGGTGAAATGAAAATAAAATTTATTAGGAAAAGGGATAGATTTTTACAGGCTCATAACCAGTCTTCAGAGGATGAGATTTTCGTTTATCACATTCAATGAAAGAAACTTCTTAGCAATGTATATCAGTTGTAATTTCCAGGTTAAGGAATTAACTTTAGCAAGTGAGATTCCAGTTAGGTAATCTACAAAATTTCGTTTCTATGGGAATGGAATCTGAGAAAAAATTCGTAGGATTTAGCCAGTAACGAATGTAACTAATTCTCGAAAAAACAATTTGCTTGCAGAGATGCAAGGGAGAGACAGTATTTTAGGTGCAACAAGTGGAAGCAAATAAAATAAAACGAGAATAATAATGAAAAGTTAGGTTACTGGTAAACAATCTCTAGAACGTTCTTTGTGTTGTAGGAGACGGAATTTAAGTACTCAAATAATAAAGAAGCTACTGATATATATCTAGACAGGCTAATGACATAAGAGCAAGGTCAAATTTATAACAAAATTATCAGCAAGAGATATTTTATCATAAGGAAATTGTAATGAAAACATATCTGATAGGTTCACTGAAAAGGTGGAACGGTAGGAGCAGCATTTATATCGGAACTCTGCTTCTACACATACAAGAATAGTAAATAAGGTATATTTAAAATTAGCTATAAGCTAAGATATAAATTGCAAATAATCATAATCTGCAAAAGTCAAGAAGTAGGATTTATTTTTAGTTAGAAAAATGACAGTCAAGTTACTAACTTAACTAATAAGGCATCTAACATCCTCTGGTGACTTTGAGCAAAACACTCTGTCACAGGATTCAAAAAGCGGGCTGCATATTCGAGTTTTGGCCTCACATAGGTTACATAAATATTTCTGAACATTTCCTTGTCCATGTGCCCGAAGGCTACCTTTACATTTGATAAGAATGCATATGCTGCCCTTACTATGCCATTAAAAGTATTTCTAGAGACAAATCTGCTAGTATGTTTACTCCTAGATCTCTCTCATTTTCTGTCTCTTGAATTTGTACTCCAGCCACTGAGTAGTCAAGCTTGGACCTTCTTGCACTTGTACCCATTCTCATTACCTTACATTTTGAAGTATTGAATCTCATTAGCCTCTTTCCTGACCACTCATGCAGACAATAGATCCTCCTGAAGTTCTCTACCATTGTTCTCATTTCCTACTTTCTTCACAATCTTTGCACCATCTGCAAACATATTCATGAATGAATTTACAGACTCTGGTAGGTCATTTACATATACAAGGAACAAAAGTGGCCCTAAAACTGAACCCTGTGGAACTCCACCACTAACTCTTCTCCCTTCAGACACTGAGTGTCTTACTCTAACCCCCTGTTCCCTTCCTTCTAAGTAAGTTTTTATCCATTCCAAGACATTTCCAACTATTCTAGCCATTGCTTGCAGTTTCCTAATAAGTCTCCCATGTGGAACAGTGTCAAACGCTTTCTGGAAGTCTAGGAATATGCAATCTGCCCAGCCCTCTCTTTCCTGTAAGATTTGGCTTACCTCATCATAAAATTCTAATAAGTTTGTTACTGTTGATCTACCTTCTCTGAAGCCATGTTACCTCACTGACAAAAACTTGAAGGATTCCAAGTGAAAAGAGACATGTTTCCTTAGTAGTTTCTCCATAACTTTGCAAACTATGCTGGTCAAGGAAACTGGTCTATAGTATAGAGCCGTATCCCTCCTTCCCGTTTTGAAGATAGGTATCATGTTTGCTTGTTTGCTGCATCTTGGAATCTCTCCTGACTCCAGTGACTTTTCAAATATGATACTTAGTGCCACTGATATTGTGTTTGCTCATTTTTTAAGCACATGAGGGGAAATATCATCAGGACCTGTAGCTTTATGAACATCTAACTCCATCAGTGCTTTGCATACCTCTGTGGCTGTAAGGTAGATGTTCTCTAATACCGGCCCTTAAGCTTCTATCTCTACAATCTGAGGGGGTGGGGTATTTTCTACTGTAAATACTGACTGAAACTCCTTGTTCAATTCTTTGCAGATCTCTTCATCCGTCTCAGTGATGCTTCCATCCTCTCTCTTAATCCTTAAAACCTGTTCTTTTACCTTCAGTTTTCCTCTGATAAAGCTGTGGAAAAGCTTGGGATTTTCTTTAGCCTTCCTGATGATGTCCTTCTCATAGTCTCTCGCTGCCTCTCTTCTTTTACTTAGGTAGTCATTTCTTGCTCTTTTGTAGGTTTGCCAGGCATTTATGTTTTTTTCTCCTCCTATACCTTTTCCAGCATTTGTCTCTCCACTCCTTAGCTTTTTTACACTCATTATCAAACCATTTCTCTCTGGCATGAATTACACCTACTTTGGTGAAAGGTGTGCAGCAATCTGCTATCTTCCCATATTTCTCACAAAGGATGTCATACATTCCTAGTACAGATTTGTTGTAAAATAAGGTTCTCCACTCAATAACTGCAAAAGGCTCATTCATTTTGATGTAATCTCCTTTCTAATAGTTCCTCCTCATGTACTCAGTGCCTCTACTCTCAGGCAGAATATCGTCAATGATATACTCCATCAACAACACACAGTGGTCACTCTTTCCAATTGGTGGTTCATACTCAATTTTTTCAATATCCAACACATTATCTGTGCATACTAGATCGAGTAGTGATGGCTCATCCCCACCCCTGGCCCTCGTTGGTTCCATTACATGTTATTGTAGGAAATTCCCTTGTACTTAATCTTGGAATCTTGCCCCGAATGAGTCCTCACCACTGTGTGGGTCAAGATTTATCCCATCTATCTCTTTATGATTTAAATCTCCCATGCCATGTTCACAACTGAGCTTATGACTTCAATAGTACCTATATGACTTTCCTCATAAACATCTAGCATATTCTGGTTCCTTGGTGGGTTATATACAACAGTTATTATAATGCTCTCTGACCCAGTATTTATGCGAGCAACAAGAAATTCCTTGAACTAACTTTCTATAGCCAAGCTTATTCCTTCAACTTGAATTATTTCACTTATGAGCAGTGCTATCCCTCCACCAGTCCTCTCAGATCTTTCAACCCTTAATATTCTGAAGCCCTTAGGAAAAACTGTGACACAGTTTATATCCTCACTCAATTTACTCTCTGTAATTGCTACTATATCTGCCTTACTGTTGTGAATCCAATATTTTAATTCTACTACCTTACCAGCAAATCCATCAGAATTTATGTATAACAATCTTAATAAGGTCCCATCCCTGATCTTCTGTCATTATATTCTTTATCTCCCCTTTGTCTGGAAGAACTCTGAAATGAAAAATTTTCTTCTCTTCTTCATTTCTTTCCTCATTCAACCTTCTTGCCTCTTGCAACAAGTTTTTTATCTTTCCCAATTCTTCCTGTGTTCTGTATTGTCTAATGAAGACTTCTTTGTGTGTGATTACCTAATTGTGATTACCTAATTGTGTTTACGGGAAAGAGCCCAAAGCTCGTATCTTCCCGTCTCCTCATCGGTTCCATTTTATACTTAGTGATACTTATCATACCTGTCCTTAAAACTATGGATTGAGATAGCATTAACTACCTCCTCGCTTAGCCAATTCCAATTATCAGCTACTCTTACACTGAAAAAGTATTTCCTTACATCCTGCAAAGAAGTTTTCTTACGAAGCTTCAAACTATGACCTCTAGTTCTAGAGCCAGCCATATCAAAATATCGATCCCTATCCACTCTATCATAACCATGAAGGAATTTAAAGACTGTCACCATATCCCCCCCTCACTCTTCTAGCTTCGAGTGATGGTAAGTCTAATTCCCTCAGCCTCTCATCATAACTGAGATTGCGTATTTCTGGCACCAGTTTCGTGGCATGTCTTTGAACTTTTTCAAGCTTAGCTATGTGCTTTTTCAAGTGCGGATTCCAAAAGGGGGCTGCATATTCGAGTTTTGGCCTCACATAGGTTACATAAATATTTCTGAACATTTCCTTGTCCATGTGCCTGAAGGCTACCCTTACATTTGATAAGAATGCATATGCTGCCCTTACTATGCCATTTATATGTATTTCTAGAGACAAATCTGCCAATATGTTTACTCCTAGATCTCTCTCATTTTCTGTCTCTTGAAGTTGTACTCCAGCCACCGAGTAGTCAAACTTGGGCCTTCTTGCACTTGTACCCATTCTCATTACCTTACATTTTGAAGTATTGAATTTCATTATACACTTTTCTGACCACTCATGCAGATTATTTAGATCCTCCTGAAGTTCGCTACCATTGTTCTCGTTTTTTACTTTCTTCACAATCTTTGCATCATCTGCAAACATATTCATGAATGAATTTACAGACTCTGGTAGGTCATTTACATATACAAGGAACAAAAGTGGCCCTAAAACTGAACCCTGTGGAACTCCACTACTAACTCTTCTCCATTCAGACACTGAGTGTCTTACTCTAACCCTCTGTTCCCTTGTGTGTGATTACCTAATTGTGATTACCTAATTGTGTTTACGGGAAAGAGCCCAAAGCTCGTATCTTCCCGTCTCCTCATCGGTTCCATTTTAGACTTAGTGATACTTATCATACCTGTCCTTAAAACTATGGATTGAGATAGCATTAACTACCTCCTCGCTTAGCGAATTCCAATTATCAACTACTCTTACACTGAAAAAGTATTTCCTTACATCCTGCGAAGAAGTTTTCTTACGAAGCTTCAAACTATGACCTCTAGTTCTAGAGCCAGCCATATCAAAATATCGATCCCTATCCACTCTATCATAACCATGAAGGAATTTAAAGACTGTCACCATATCCCCCCTCACTCTTCTAGCTTCCAGTGATGGTAAGTCTAATTCCCTCAGCCTCTCATCATAACTGAGATTGCGTATTTCTGGCACCAGTTTCGTGGCATGTCTTTGAACTTTTTCAAGCTTAGCTATGTGCTTTTTCAAGTGCGGATTCCAAAAGGGGGCTGCATATTCGAGTTTTGGCCTCACATAGGTTACATAAATATTTCTGAACATTTCCTTGTCCATGTGCCTGAAGGCTACCCTTACATTTGATAAGAATGCATATGCTGCCCTTACTATGCCATTTATATGTATTTCTGGAGACAAATCTGCCAGTATGTTTACTCCTAGATCTCTCTCATTTTCTGTCTCTTGAAGTTGTACTCCAGCCACCGAGTAGTCAAGCTTGGGCCTTCTTGCACTTGTACCCATTCTCATTACCTTACATTTTGAAGTATTGAATTTCATTAGCCACTTTTCTGACCACTCATGCAGATTATTTAGATCCTCCTGACGTTCTCTACCATTGTTCTCGTTTTTTACTTTCTTCACAATCTTTGCATCATCTGCAAACATATTTACATATACAAGGAACAAAAGTGGCCCTAAAACTGAACCCTGTGGAACTCCACTACTAACTCTTCTCCATTCAGACACTGAGTGTCTTACTCTAACCCTCTGTTCCCTTCCTTCTAAGTAAGTTTGTATCCATTCCAAGACATTTCCACCTATTCTAGCCATTGATTGCAGCTTCCTAATAAGTCTCCCATGTGGAACAGTGTCAAACGCTTTCTGGAAGTCTAGGAATATGCAATCTGCCCAGCCCTCTCTTTCCTGTAAGATTTGGCTTACCTCATCATAAAATTCAAATAAGTTTGTTACTGTTGATCTACCTTCTCTGAAGCCATGTTGCCTCACTGACAAAAAGTTGAAGGATTCCAAGTGAAGAGAGATATGTTTCCTTAGTAGTTTCTCCATAACTTTGCAAACTATGCTGGTCAAGGAAACTGGTCTATAGTTCAGAGCCGTATCCCTCCTTCCCTTTTTGAAGATAGGTATCACATTTGCTTGTTTCCAGCATCTTGGAATCTCCCCCGACTCCAGTGACTCCTTAAATATGATACTTAGTGCCACTGATATTGTGTTTGCGCATTTTTTAAGCACATGAGGGGATATGTCATCGGGACCTGTAGCTTTATGAACATCTAAATCCATCAGCGCTTTGCATACCTCTGTGGCTGTAAGGTTGATGTTCTCTAATACCGGCCCTTGAGCTTCTACCACTGCAATCTGAGGGGGTGGGGTATTTTCTACTGTAAATACTGACTGAAACTCCTTGTTCAATTCTTTGCAGATCTCTTCATCCGTCTCAGTGATGCTTCCATCTGCTCTCTTTAGCCTTAAAACCTGTTCTTTTACCTTCAGTTTTCCTCTGATAAAGCTGTGGAAAAGCTTGGGATTTTCTTTAGCCTTCCTGGTGATGTCCCTCTCATAGTCTCTCTCTGCCTCTCTCCTTTTACTTAGGTAGTCATTTCTTGCTCTTTTGTAGGTTTGCCAGGCATTTATGTTTTTTCTCCTCCTATACCATTTCCAGCATTTGTCTCTCCACTCCTTAGCTCTTTTACACCCATTATCGAACCATTTCTCTCTGGCATGAATTACACCTACTTTGGTGACAGGTATGCAGCAATCTACTATCTTCCCATATTTCTCACAAAAGATGTCATACATTTCTTGTACAGATTTGTTGTAAAATAAGGTTCTCCAGTCAATAACTGCAAAAAGCTCATTCATTTTGATGTAATCTCGTGTGATTACCTAATTGTGATTACCTAATTGTGTTTACGGGAAAGAGCCCAAAGCTCGTATCTTCCCGTCTCCTCATCGGTTCCATTTTAGACTAGGTGATACTTATCATACCTGTCCTTAAAACTATGGATTGAGATAGCATTAACTACCTCCTCGCTTAGCCAATTCCAATTATCAACTACTCTTACACTGAAAAAGTATTTCCTTACATCCTGCAAAGAAGTTTTCTTACGAGGCTTCAAACTATGACCTCTAGTTCTAGAGCCAGCCATATAAAAATATCGATCCCTATCCACTCTATCATAACCATGAAGGAATTCAAAGACTGTCACCATATCCCCCCTCACTCTTCTAGCTTCGAGTGATGGTAAGTCTAATTCCCTCAGTGTGTGTGTGTGTGTGTGTGTGTGATTACCTAATTGTGATTACCTAATTGTGTTTACGGGAAAGAGCCCAAAGCTCGTATCTTCCCGTCTCCTGATCGGTTCCATTTTTAGACTTAGTGATACTTATCATACCTGTCCTTAAAACTATGGATTGAGGTAGCATTAACTACCTCCTCGCTTAGCGAATTCCAATTATCAACTACTCTTACACTGAAAAAGTATTTCCTTACATCCTGCAAACAAGTTTTCTTCCGAAGCTTCAAACTATGACCTCTAGTTCTAGAGCCAGCCATATCGAAATATCGATCCCTATCCACTCTATCATAACCATGAAGGAATTTAAAGACTGTCACCATATCCCCCCTTACTCTTCTAGCTTCGAGAGATGGCAAGTCTAATTCCCTCAGCCTCTCATCATAACCGAGATTGCGTATTTCTGGCACCAGTTTTGTGGCATGTCTTTGAACTTTTTCAAGCTTAGCTATGTGCTTTTTCAAGTGCGGATTCCAAAAGGGGGCTGCATATTCGAGTTTTGGCCTCACATAGGTTACATAAATATTTCTGAACATTTCCTTGTCCATGTGCCTGAAGGCTACCCTTACATTTGATAAGAATGCATATGCTGCCCTTACTACGCCATTTATATGTATTTCTGGAGACAAATCTGCCAATATGTTTACTCCTAGATCTCTCTCATTTTCTGTCTCCTGAAGTTGTACTCCAGCCACCGAGTAGTCAAGCTTGGGCCTTCTTGCACTTGTACCCATTCTCATTACCTTACATTTTGAGGTATTGAATTTCATTAGCCACTTTTCTGACCACTCATGCAGATTATTTAGATCCTCCTGAAGTTCTCTACCATTGTTCTCGTTTTTTACTTTCTTCACAATCTTTGCATCATCTGCAAACATATTCATGAATGAATTTACAGACTCTGGTAGGTCATTTACATATACAAGGAACAAAAGTGGCCCTAAAACTGAACCCTGTGGAACTCCACTACTAACTCTTCTCCATTCAGACACTGAGTGTCTTACTCTAACCCTCTGTTCCCTTCCTTCTAAGTAAGTTTTTATCCATTCCAAGACATTTCCACCTATTCTAGCCATTGATTGCAGCTTCCTAATAAGTCTCCCATGTGGAACAGTGTCAAACGCTTTCTGGAAGTCTAGGAATATGCAATCTGCCCAGCCCTCTCTTTCCTGTAAGATTTGGCTTACCTCATCATAAAATTCTAATAAGTTTGTTACTGTTGATCTTCCTTCTCTGAAGCCATGTTGCCTCACTGACAAAAAGTTGAAGGATTCCAAGTGAAGAGAGATATGTTTCCTTAGTAGTTTCTCCATAACTTTGCAAACTATGCTGGTCAAGGAAACTGGTCTATAGTTCAGAGCCGTATCCCTCCTTCCCTTTTTGAAGATAGGTATCACATTTGCTTGTTTCCAGCATCTTGGAATCTCCCCCGACTCCAATGACTCCTTAAATATGATACTTAGTGCCACTGATATTGTGTTTGCGCATTTTTTAAGCACATGAGGGGATATGTCATCAGGACCTGTAGCTTTATGAACATCTAAATCCATCAGCGCTTTGCATACCTCTGTGGCTGTAAGGTTGATGTTCTCTAATACCGGCCCTTGAGCTTCTATCACTGCAATCTGAGGGGGTGGGGTATTTTCTACTGTAAATACTGACTGAAACTCCTTGTTCAATTCTTTGCAGATCTCTTCGTCCGTCTCAGTGATGCTTCCATCCGCTCTCTTTAGCCTTAAAACCTGTTCTTTTACCTTCAGTTTTCCTCTGATAAAGCTGTGGAAAAGCTTGGGATTTTCTTTCGCCTTCCTGGTGATGTCCCTCTCATAATCTTTCTCTGCCTCTCTCCTTTTACTTAGGTAGTCATTTCTTGCTCTTTTGTAGGTTTGCCAGGCATTTATGTTTTTTCTCCTCCTATACCTTTTCCAGCATTTGTCTCTCCACTCCTTAGCTCTTTTACACCCATTATCGAACCATTTCTCTCTGGCATGAATTACACCTACTTTGGTGACAGGTATGCAGCAATCTACAATCTTCCCATATTTCTCACAAAAGATGTCATACATTTCTTGTACAGATTTGTTGTAAAATAAGGTTCTCCAGTCAATAACTGCAAAAAGCTCATTCATTTTGATGTAATCTCCTTTCTGATAGTTCCTCCTCATGTCCTCAGTGCCTCTACTCTCAGGAAGAATGTCTTCAATGATATACTCCATCAACAACACACAGTGGTCACTCTTTCCAATTGGTGGTTCATACTCAATATTTTCAATATCCAACACATTATCTGTGAACACCAGATCAAGTAGTGATGGCTCATCCCCACCCCTGGCTCTTGTTGGTTCCATTACATGTTGGTGTAGGAAATTCCCTTGTACGCAATCTAGGAATCTTGCCCCAAAGGAGTCCTCACCACTGTGTGGGTCAAGATTTATCCAATCTATCTCTTTATGATTAAAGTCTCCCATAATCAAAATCCTACATTTTTTCTCCCGCGCCATGTTAACAACTGAGTTTATGACTTCAATCGTACCTATATGACTTTCCTCATAAATTTCAAGCCTATTTTGGTTCCTTGGTGGGTTGTATGCAACAGTTATTATAATGCTCTCTGACCCAGTATTTATGCGAGCAACAAGAAATTCCCTGAACTCACTTTCTATAGCCAAGTTTATCTCTTCAACTTGAATCCTCTCACTTATGAGCAGTGCTATCCCTCCACCAGTCCTCTCAGATCTTTCGACCCTTAGTATTCTGAAGCCCTTAGGAAAAACTGTGACACTGTTTATGTCCTCACTCAACTTAGTCTCTGTAATTGCTACTATATCTGCCTTACTGTTGTGAATCCTATCTTTTAATTCTACTGCCTTACCAGCTAATCCATCAGCATTTGTGTATAACAATCTTAATGAGGCCCCATCCCCTGATCTTCTGTCATTATCTTCTTTATCTCCCCTTTGTCTGGAAGTATTCCGTAACGAAAATTTTTCTTCTCTTCTTCATTTCTTTCATCATTTAACCTTCTTGCCTCTTGCAACAAGTTTTTGATCTTTCCCATCTCTTCCTGTGTTCTGTATCGTCTAATGAACACTTCTTTGCATTCTTGAAGGTCTTTTAGACTTTTTTTTCTCAACAATATTTCCCTACATGTCTCCCCTCTCTCAAAGGTTACTTTTGTTGGTCTCGGCTTTCCTTCCCTCGAATATTTACCTAGTTGGTGTATGTTTACAATATCCTCAGGACCACATACTACTCCAAGCTTTCTTATCAGGTCTACAACCCTAGCTTTATTTTCTTCAAGTCTCCCCTGCCATGTTGGCTCCTGGGATTCACTTATGCCTGAGATTACCACTGTCTTCTCCTTATCAAGTGCCTGTCTGATGAGTGGGTTTGCCCTTTCCATCACAACGTCTTTCATTTTTTCGATTACTGTCTCTTTATAGTCAACTGTTTGTATGTTTTCCAGTGCCACCACCTTTACAGCCTCTTTTACTGCCACATTCCCCTTTAGTGCATCAGCAAAGGACGTTTTCATGGCATCATTTTCCATATTCAGCTCCTGGAACTCTTTTCTGAACTGTTCAATGTTTTCCTTAATCTGAACATTCCAAGCAGCAATCTCGTCTCTCTCAGAAGATAGCAGTGAACTAACATCTAATTCCTTTAGGTTGTCATTTAGCTGTTTGTTTTTATCTTCTTGATTAGAAATTCTAGATTCTAGTTGACTCTTTTCCCCTTCCAGCTTCTTTATTCTTTTTTCTAGTTCCTTTCTCTCCTGCCCTTGTGCTTTATTTGCTTCCTCCAAAGATCTTATTTGTTCTCTGAGTGTTTCATTCTCTTTCATTTCTCCATCCATATTCCGAATTTTATCATCAAGGCTTGTAACCATTTCCTCTAACTTCTTGATTCTCTGTTTAAGTCCTCTGATGACTACCCCTTCTCCCGCCCCATGGGTGGGAGAGGTTTGGGACAGAGATGGCTTCATTTTTATGTTCTCCCTCTCACAGAATATAGAAAGAAGACGAGAAAGAGTAAAAAAAAAAAAAAAAAAAAAAAAAAAAAAAAAGAGAAAAACTTCTAATTTACCTTCACACAGAATTTTTATATCTCCATATAAGTGCTATTTAGTGACTCAGTTTGTCTCCTTTCTGGTAACACACATCTTAACTTAAAAACTTGACCATGGTAATTTACGTATAAAAAGAAAAAGAAAAACAAAAGTCAAACCTGAAGGAAAATTCGAATTTGTGTTCGAGGTGGCACCCACCTGTTTCTGTTATATATTCTTCCTAACTGATAAACTGACTTGCTAACCAAGATATGTTATCACGGGATTTAGACTTTACATTTAACTCAATATATATACAAAATAACAAAATAGCAAACGAGAAAGCTAAAAGAAAAGCAAAAAAAAAAAAAAATGAAGAAAATAGGACTGCTGTACTACTTGGCAACTTAACTCAGTACTGTTGACGGGTGGGTATTTGGTAATTTTTTTTTCTTTTATTATTCAATTTTTTCGTGTATCAAACTAACTAACTAGTTAATATAAATGGGAAGGATACTGTTTTTAACAATATATAGAACCACAGGATCAGGTAAAACGGCTCAAGAGCTTTCCCCAGTGTGTGTGTGTGTGTGTGTGTATGGGATGATACTTAATATTTCTCTAGGGGACTAGGGAAAATGCCTTGCATTGTACATTTTTGTTATTTTCTAACATTGCTTTCAAATAGTTTTTTTTAGGACTGTGACACTATGAAGGTGAAGACTGGCTTTCCCCTATGGCCTCCAAAGTTGAAGACAATGAACTCTTCGTGTGTTTGATTTTATCCAGGAAAATGTCCACCATGAGAAAATGAAAGTTGAAGTTATCTTCATCACCTGAAAGTGGATTGCTAACAAAGTGGGCCAAAGTGAACGTTGGGTTACTGATAATTGGGTTGCATATCTTTGGTTCTGGTACACCAGAAAAACTCTTCCAGGAAAGCAAAAGCATCAATGCAGAATCGTGCAAGAAGCAATGATGGAGAAATGCAAATGTTGTGCAAGAGAATAATGAATGCCTAGGGAAGACAGTGCATCAGTAGTTGGCTCATCGGTAGTGCTTATAGGGAGAAATGAAGGCTTTCACGAGATTTCAAATCCCATGAAATCCACCGTAAATTCTGGAAAACTCCTTCGATTTAGTGACGATTCGTCTCAATGAGAGGAGGAAGATTTACTTTACCTGTGACCAAGTGATTAAATATTTGTCTGGACCATTTGGTATCTAAATTTTCGGAATTACAGGATTTGAGTACTAAGTGTGGAAGTGACTGGAGACACCAAAACATGCCAGAATTTGAGGGGAGCTTACATGCATAAAAGGATTTTGGAGAAATTATCATTTCATTCATAAAGAATTTAGAACGTTCTGGATCCTGACAATTTGTGTTTCTTCCATTTAAGTGTTCCATGCTTTTGCACGAATGCTATGCATATACTGATAAAAGACTCTGGGACTTTTTTTTTTTTTTATCAAACTAAGTGGCTTGAAAATTCGCCAGACCTCTACCCTGCTGAGCAAATTGGAGCAATGCAGAGAGATATAACGTTGATTGGTATTCAAGAGACAAGCTTGTGAGACATCTGAAGATGTGTTGAAAGATTCTGAATTCGACAATGATCTCTCCTAGCAGCTGCTCAAACTATACCCCCTAAGTAATGCTATGAGACACACGACACTTTTACTCTTAATATTGAGGGCATGATGAATTCTCTATTGTTTCAGCAATACTTTATGAAATATATTGTTCTGTACTATTACTTCTTGTCTCTATACCCCTCTGCAAAAGGCTATTTATCATCTTGTGTATATATATATATATATATATATATATATATATATATATATATATATATATATATATATATATATATATATATATATATATATATATATATATATATATATATATATATATATATATATATATATATATATATATATATATATATATATATATATATATATAAAATGAGTAACACTGGGAATAGCAGAAAAAAATTGTTCTCATCGGATCCAGCCACCAAGAAAACATTGAGAAGAAGAAAAATTAGCAACTTAAAGACAAGGCCGATTAAGCGAATAAAAAACTGCTTAAGAGACAGGCTGAAAGAACAGGCAAAGTAATAAAGATCTAGTAATATGGCAGTTTAGGACATGAAATAATGATACACCAGCATTTTGAAGGAAGAAAAGTCAAGGGCTAGGGAAGATAGAAAGAGGAAGAGAGATCCAGAGTCTGGAATTAGAAAGAAATAATTAGTCACTGTACCGCCGAATTTGCGAGCTACAGATCTCCACTCGATATCCATGCAATGAAACCGCTTGCAAACTCATCAGATCAGCGTCAGAAGTAGTACCGATAGCAAAGAAAAAGAGAAGATGCCTTTTTGCGAAGCGAAGAGAATTGAGATTAGAAGTTTGAGGACATTCGCTGATGAGTCTGATGGCCTTCGATTCAACCCTATTAAGAAGCTAAGTATAAGAGGAAACGCCCCTAATGTGAAAAAAAGTAATTTAAGCAGGGACTGATACTGTGTGTGTGCATATATATATATATATATATATATATATATATATATATATATATATATATATATATATATATATATATATATATATATATATATATATATATATATATATATATATATATATATATAAATATATATATATATATATATATATATATATATATATATATATATATATATATATATATATATATATATATATATATATATATATATATATATATTAACCAAGCAAGCACATTACATATGTGAAAACATAAATCATTAGTAATTATAAGTCCTAGGTTCGATTCCCGGTCGAGGTAAAAAATATGATATATATATATATATATATATATATATATATATATATATATATATATATATATATATATATATATATATATATATATATATATATATATATATATATATATATATATATATATATATATATATATATATATATATATATATATATATATATATATATATATATATATATAGTGGTACCTCTAGTTACGAGCTTAATCCATTCCTAAGCCCCATTTGTGAGTCAAAATGTTCGTAACTCAAAACAATTTTTCACATTGAAATGCATGTTAAACAAATTAATTCGTTCCCCAGCCCCAAAATTATACATTGAAAATTTTTTACGAGTATATATATTACAGAAATGTATAAATACACCTGTAATAGGAACATTACATTAATAATAGAATGAAATTCTATTCTACTAAAATAAATCATGGTACAGTACTGTATTTACCTTAGTGGTTGATGTTGCTGGCACATGTGGATGGTGGTGGGGGAGAAGGAGAACTTAACCTTTGAAGGAGAGTCACCTTCCATAAAAAATCGAGCAACTGTTCAAATTTAGGCTGTATTTCTGGTGTTTTCTCTTTATGTTCTCCCTTGGAAGGTGGTTTTCTGGCTGGTTCTGGCACAAGAAAACGTTCCAGAGAAATTTGTCTTTTTCTTTCCTGATAAATTTTTCTAATATGAGACATCACATTATCATTTAAAATATTTACTGCTCTGTTGCTCACAGTTTAGTTCGGGCGATGAGTCTCAATAAAAGCCTGCACATGACTTCACTTACTAAAAAGTTCTTTAAACTTTTCACTTAAAACGTTTACCCTCTCATCCCCCTCCTCCACTGAATGCTCCTCTTAGAGAGTCTTCACCTTTTCAAGTTGCAACTCGATCAGTTCTTTAGTGGTGAAAGCTTGTTTGATTTTTATGAAGTCGTATTTGATAGCAAGGTCTTCTTCCAAACCTGGAGGATGGGCAGGAGCATTGTCCATTATCAGAAAACACTTAAGGGGCAAACCTTTTTCCTCAAGATATTTCTTGAAACCTGGTGCAAAAATTTCAGTCAACCATTCTATGAATAGGATACGTGCTACCCAAGCCTTGCTATTCGACCTCTACATTACTGGAAGTCTAACCTTCAACACAGTATTGCGCTTAAAAACGTTTGGATTATCAGAGTGGTAGACTAACAGAGGCTTAATCTGACAATCCCCACTTGCATTAGCGCACACTAAAGGTGTAAGCTTGTCCTTCACTGGTTTGTGGCCAGGCAGTGCTTTCTCCTCTTTTTTTATTATTTATGAGTGTGACACTGGGACAGGCAGAAACTGCCCTTATCAATAAAGGCCCGGTCACGAGAAAATACCAAGACGAAGGAAAAGAAAAAGGTTAAGGACAAGGCAGACATGAGGTAATGTCATACAAAGGAAAACGACAGACAGAAAAACAGTCAAAGTACAGAGGACCCAGAGATATGGGAGACTAGGCTCTGAGATGATGATAGTTCTGCTTTTTGAAGGATGAAAGGTCATAAGAATTAGGAATGACAGAAGGAGGAAGAGAGTTCCAGAGTCTGGAGGTAGATGGGAAGAAGCAGTCGCTGCACCGACCAATCCGCGAGCTACAAATCTCCACACAGTACCTGTGACATGAGGCCGCTTGGCGAGTATTACGTGGCCTCAGCAGTGGAGGAGGGATGCAACTCGCCAACTCATCAGAGCAGCGATGGAAGTAGTAGCGATAGAAAAGCAAAAGGGAAGATACCTTACAGTGAAGAGAGAGAGAATCCAGATTAGAAGTAAGAGAAGGATCATTAATGAGTCTGACTGCCTTAGATTAAACCTTATCAAGAAGATAAGTATAAGAAAAAGCACCCCAGATGTGTGAGCAGTATTCTAAACAGGGAAGGATAAGACCTTTATAAATTTTAAGTAACTGCAAAGAGGAAAAGTAATGACGAAAACGAAACAAAACCCCCAATTTGTTGGATGAAGATTTAGAAATTTGGATTATGTGATTCCTCCAAGACAAGTTAGAGGCTATATGGATTCCTAATATGTTGATAGCATTAAGAGGGTAAATTTCATTAGTTTCGGAGACAATAGGGTTATCAGGAGGAGAAGAAGATAAAGATATAGCCAGAAACTGTGTGTTGGAGGCATTAAATTTAACTAAATTTTGAGTGCTCCACTCAGATACTCTCTGCAAATCGGAGTTAAGAGTTGAAGAAAGAGTGATATGAGACTGATTACGAGTAACAGATGAAGGTTGTGAAGAAAAGGCAGAAGAAAAGTGAAGGGTAGAATCATCAGCAAAGGCATGAAAAAGAGAGGGGGATGGGGATTGTAGAAAATCATTGATGAAGAGAAGGAACATATGGTGAAAGAACAGAGACCTGTGGAACACCACTGGTAACAGAGAAGGGGTTAGATGTCACGTCATCAACAACTACAGATATAAAATGGTCAGTAAGAAAACTGGAAATTAGAGAACAGAGAGAAGGGGTAAAGCGATAGGCAGGGAGTTGGCCAACAGAGCCTTGTACCAGACTATGTCAAAAGTCTTAGAGATATCAAGGGCGACGACAAAGGATTCCCCATAGTTCTTCAGAGAAGATGACCATACATGAGTAAGATAGGACAGGAGGTCACCAGTGGATCTTGCCTTGTGGAAGCCGTATTGGTGATCAGAGATAAGTGAGTTAGATTCAAGGCATTTCAAGAAGTGAGCATTGAGCAAAGTTTCGAAAACTCTAGCAATAGAGGAGGTTAGGGCAATAGGTCGGTAGTGTGAAGGAATAGAGCGGTCACCCTTCTTAGGAACAGGATGAACTAGAGCATGCTTCCAAGATGAAGGATTGATACTTGGGTTATATAGGTTCTTTTAGGCATTTTCTTCCAAGACAGTCCTGTTTCATCACTATTAAAAACTTGCTGTGAGACGTAGCCTTCACTTCCGATAAATTTAGCGAATTCTAGCGCATAGGCATCCGCTGCCTTTTGGTCCAAACTAGCCGCCTCTTCATGCCTAACAACACTATGAATTCCTGTTTATAGACGAAATTTTTTAAACCAGTCTCTACTTGCTTTAAACTCATCAATTTTAATGCCACTAGCACTCAGAGTGCTCATTATTAAATCATGGTATATCTGTAGAGCCTTTGCGCATATTATAGAGTCACTAACACTATCTCCAACAAGCTCCTTTTCATTTATCCAAACTAAAAATAAATTTTCTACCTCTTCTATGATCTGAGACTTATGCTTCATTAAAATAGGAACTCCTTTAGCCACGTCAGCAGCCTTTAAGATCTCTTTAGTCTTTAAAATAGTACACATTGTCGATTTTGACATGTTATACTGTGTGACGAGATCAGAAACACGAACACCATTCTCATGTTTAGCTAGCATTTCTCTTTTCATTTCCACTGCAATACGTTTAGGTTTTTTAATGCCACTATTACTAACGCACTTAATTTTCTTAGGAGCCAAAACCTACAACAAGAGAACAACGAAAGAACTTCACAGTCAGGGCACCAATCCAGAACTAAGAGCAAACAACGGTCACCAGGGCAAGCGTGGTTGTCTGGGCAAATGTGCGTATGCATGCACGTTCGTACCTCGAGGCTTGCTCATGGTCAATTCAATATATGTTCGTTAATTGTGTTCGTAGGCCGATTTGTTCTTGGTTGGGGGGTGTTCATAGGTGGAGGTTCCACTGGATCCATATATATATATATATATATATATATATATATATATATATATATATATATATATATATATATATATATATATATATACATATATATACATATATATACATATATTATATATATATATATATATATATATATATATATATATATATATATATATATATATATATATATATATATATATATATATATATATATATATATATATATATATATATATATATATATATATATATATATATATATATATATATATATATATATATATATATATATATATATATATATATATATATTTATATATATATATAATATATATATATATATATATATATATATATATATATATATATATATATATATATATATATATATATATATATAGATATATATATATATATATATATATATATATATATATATATATATATATATATATGTGTGTGTGTATATATATATATATATATATATATATATATATATATATATATATATATATATATATATATATTTATATGATTTTTTATCTACAGTTTTTCTTACTCGCTGATTTTCATTACCACCTTTTTGAAGACTAATGCTGGTTTGGGCTTAAGTTTTACAAACTGATGCCATACCTGATATCAACCTTCTACATAGGCCAGGGATTGGCATTGGGACCAAACTTTGCTGGCTTGCTCCCACAGGTGCCTAAAAAAAAATATTATATATATATATATATATATATATATATATATATATATATATATATATATATATTATATATATATATATATATGCAGTACATGCATTGACACATATGCAAAC
>JAXCGZ010009719.1:0-17500 GCA_037179515.1 Halocaridina rubra | reverse complement strand
AAATAATACAGTTTCCTTAAAATTATCTTAAACAAATTTGCATTATGGTTAGTTTGGGTATAATCTACAGGGTTTACAACTCAAGGTCACCCAGCTCCTTTTATTAATAGTTCTCTGGAAATGTATGAAGTCACAGATATTCAACTACGCACTTTGATATGTTGCAATATTTCCAGAACCGGGTGGAGCGATGCCTATGAAAACATTTTTAAAAACTGCTGTATTTAAGGACTGTCATCTATGTCCTGGATATCAAGGTACAATGAAATATATGAGACATTGTTCTTACTCATTGTTTTGCTGCCTTTAACCAACCTCAAATCATGAGAATTTGGTAGCGTAAAAGCAAAGGAAACAAAAGCTTTGGACTCACCAATTTAAGGTGACCAGTTTGACCGCCTTGCGTCAGGTGCTAGATATAACCTCGAAATTGTTTATCCCTATTTAATTTTAAGCTGGCTGCACGATATTTTAAGAATAACAAAGTCTTCAAGTAATTGCTAATCAAAACCATGGGCTAAATCTTTAGACGTTCACTTATAACACGATATTCATTGAAATAAATCATAATCTCGAATTAAATACCTGGCAGAGTTGACTATGACGTCACGGTGTTGCTGAAGTTACTTTCACTCTCCCCAACAGTTTTCTTTCCTATATTCCAGCGCTAACTGCCATTCAAAGACTGAACGCGGTCTAAACTTCCCACGCTTTTTCCCATCCATACCGAGCTAGGATAAACGACAATTTGCAGTCTTCAACTTACAAATCCTCCTAGTTTTCTTAAAGTGATTGTGTAAAACGAAGTATTAGCTACTGGTTTGATAACATTCCTATTTGAAGGATACATCTTCAAACTCACCAGTATGAAGAACTTGGTAAGTATATATGATATGGTGCTCATTAAATTTCCACTGTTTGAAATATCTCTTCATTTATAATTAGTTGTTATTTTATTGTTTGCCTAACCCTAAGTCAGAAACGCCCTTTGGCGACATTCAGCTTATGAACTTGGGCAGTGTGCCATGAAGCGGTGAATGCCAATGGATTATGCATAACGCCGAGACGACACTCGCTCGCTACTCGCATGTAAAAGTTTACTCGCGACTTGGCACTCATTTTGATTCAAGACTCTCTGACTAGACTCCAGACGATCCTTATCGCACCTGCCCGTCTTATTAAGGCTACTATATATATATATATATATATATATATATATATATATATATATATATATATATATATATATATATATATATATATATATATATATATATATATATATATATATATATATATATATATATATATATATATATATATATATATAAAATATTATTATTATTATTATTATTATTATTATTATTATTATTATTATTATTATTATTATTAGCTCTTCCCAGAGTCTGAGTATATTGCCTTGACTCAGCCACTCCCCTTATAAGGGGGAAATGTCTCATGTATATAGGTAATTATTATTATTATTATTATTATTATTATTATTATTATTATTATTATTATTACAACAATAATAATAATAATAATAATAATAATAATAATAATAATAATAATAATAATGAAGAAGAAGAAGCACAGTCCGGAGAAGTAAATGGTTATCACATAGCAATGGGACATGGAAGTCTGTCTGTGAGAAAAAAAAAATAGGTTGAGACAAAAATATATCAATACATTGCAAATACTGGAAAGGAGAGATGGTTTAAATCGCTGTATAGTTGATGCGATCTATGAGGAACAAAAATATCGGTTTCCAATTCATATGAAACCAATGACAGTGGTTTTCAATCGTTGTTCCTCCCAAAGGAAGGTTAACTGGTAGGTTTCCATCGAAACTAACACTGGTTTTCTTGTGTAAATAACAGGAGAGCATAACATACTTAGTGTCATAATACTCCAAAGATGCCATGAAAGGCACATCGCATATTCAGTGTTACTACATACACCCATGGTTACCCCTTGACCATGCAGGGGCTATCTTGAAAAATGTAGCATATCAGTCCGTAGTACTACAGTGTTGGGAAGGATGTGATAGTTATAGCTGTAGTGGTAGTGTGCGTGGTGTACTCAATGATCTTTCGGGTTGAAGACCTTGTTTTCATTCTTCACTTCTGGTGTCTTCACATTCTCTTATATCAGAGGCCCATAAGGGGGAGATTCCAAAAAGAAGAAAAGTGGCTGCTACTGCTAATACTACTGCTTCACAATATAAATACCCGAATACTTTCTTTTTATAATGAAACAGTGAGTTATATATATATATATATATATATATATATATATATATATATATATATATATATATATATATATATATATATATATATATATATATATATATATATATATATATATATATATATGTGTGTGTGTGTGTGTGTGTGTGTGTGTGTGTGTGTGTGTGTGTGTGATTACCTAATTGTGATTACCTAATTGTGTTTACGGGAAAGAGCCCAAAGCTCGTATCTTCCCGTCTCCTCATCGGTTCCATTTTATACTTAGTGATACTTATCATACCTGTCCTTAAAACTATGGATTGAGATAGCATTAACTACCTCCTCGCTTAGCCAATTCCAATTATCAACTACTCTTACACTGAAAAAGTATTTCCTTACATCCTGCGAAGAAGTTTTCTTACGAAGCTTCAAACTATGACCTCTAGTTCTAGAGCCAGCCATATCAAAATATCGATCCCTATCCACTCTATCATAACCATGAAGGAATTTAAAGACTGTCACCATATCCCCCCTCACTCTTCTAGCTTCGAGTGATGGTAAGTCTAATTCCCTCAGCCTCTCATCATAACTGAGATTGTGTGTGTGTGTGTGTGTGTGTGTGTGTGTGTGTGTGTGTGTGTGCATAGTAACGACAAAAAAGATCACCCTATGAGTGCCTCTACACAAATTCCAAATGAGGTCTCAGATGACCTGATGTGCTTTTTCATTCACTGAAGTCTTGATTTAGTTCACTGAGAAGATTTCCGAGATACATGTTGTTATCATTCGTGCCAAGGTATTCAACTTAATGGACGCCTTTCAACTTCCGGATATCAAAGGTCCTTTGAAGTTGAGACTCACTTATCCTCATCCCTTCAAGTCCCCAAAGAAGCCATGAACTCTCCTTAACTCTCTCTTCCTTCCTTTCTGTCATACATCTTTCGCAGGTCTCCAAACCAATATTTGGGTTTCCTTCTATCAAACATTTCCTGTTTTCAGATATGCTTATGATTCTTCTTTCTCGCACTTTGGAAAGAATCATCAGACTCCAACGATTCATCCGAGGCATTTCACTTTCTAATGTACAATCTCTGTATGCTTTGAAAATTTCCTTCTATGTTATTCTATATAATAATTATAAGAAGGCGAGATCAAGAAATCGTTAGGTTATGAATAATGACTTACTCAAATATCTTGTTGGGTCATAAGAGAATAAGAATAATTATATCACTTTAAATTTATCCAGATAAAATTAGGAAATCTTATTCTTACGTTGGAACATAAGTGCAGTCTGTTAAGAACATAAACTGCTAAGACCAACCAATTATAAAATTCTTGAGCTGAATTTTTCATTATTCTTACTGGTGCTTTTGACATTCTGTTCTCAAACACTAAGAGGGCAATAGAAGTTTCTAAGGATGACGTTCAGAAAAAAAAAAAAAAAAACGATGGCAAGACAAAAAAAAGGGGGGGGGGGCTGACAGTATGTGCTTGCAAGAAAATTTAAAACGCAATTGTTTAAATTTTCTGTTGATTGTTTTCTTCTGTATATGTTTGAAGGATCATAATTCAGTTTCCAAACCGGAATCTCACGTTTTGGAAGAAGAAAACCTTGAAAATAATTTGACACTCTCTCTCTCTCTCTCTCTCTCTCTCTGTTTATATATATATA
Source organism: Halocaridina rubra (assembly GCA_037179515.1). Taxonomy (NCBI): domain Eukaryota; kingdom Metazoa; phylum Arthropoda; class Malacostraca; order Decapoda; family Atyidae; genus Halocaridina; species Halocaridina rubra. Next base: position 13,597 of record JAXCGZ010009719.1, on the reverse strand, counting down.
TATATATATATATATATATATATATATATATATATATATATATATATATATATATATATATATATATATATATATCCTCACCTTACAGTCAAGATCCTATATCCCCCTACCCCCTCACCACTACGATAAGTAGATAAGTAGAGAGGAAGCTGTCATACTTAAATAGGTACTTTTTATAGTGTGACACCAGGGCAGGCAAAAAAAAATAAATAATAAAATAAAACTGCCCTCATCGGGTATGGGCAAGCAGAAAGCGCAAAGTAAATAAAAACAGATGGAGAGTGCTGTGGCTTGTCAGATGTGAAGGGATTATAAGAGATGTGTAATGAATATGAATATTCGGTGTAGATGTAGGCATAGAAAAATAACGGTAACTGAAGGAAGACTACATTGAGCTGTCCTACACAGTCTTATTTAAGTCCAAAAGACCTTCAACTGCATTCATGTTAAAAAAATAACTTTTCATACTTACATACACACGAGCTTTGGGCTCTTTCCCGTAAACACAATTAGGTAATCACATACCACAGCTTTATCAGAGGAAAACTGAAGGTAAATGAACAGGTTTTAAAGCTAAAGAGAGTGGATAGAAGCATCACTGAGATGGATGAAGAGATCTGCGAAAAATTTAACAAGGAGTTTCAGTCAGTATTTGCAGCAGAAAATACCCCACCCCCTCAAATTGAAGAGACAAAAGCTCATGCGCCGGTTAGAGAACATCATCTTTTCAGCCACAGAGGTATGCAAAACGCTGATAGAGTTAGATGCCCATAAAGCTACAGGTCCTGATGATATATCCCCTTATGTACTTAAGAAACGCACTAAATTAATATCAGGAGCACTATGTATCATATTTGAAAAGTCGTTGGAATCATGGGAGATTCCAAGTTGCTGAAAACAAGCGAACGTGGTACCTATCTTCAAAAAGAGAAGGAGGGAGACAGCTCTAAACTATAGACCTGTTTCCTTGACCAAAGTTATGGAGAAACTACTAAGAAAACACATTTATGTTCACTTGGAATCCTTCAACTTTTTGTCAGTGAGACAACATGGCTTCAGAGAAGGTAGATCAACAGTAACAATCTTATTATGATGAGGTAAGCATTTGACACTGTCCCACAAGGGAGATTTATAAGAGGCTGCAAGCAGTGGCGAGAGTAGGTGGAAATGTCTTAAAATGGATAGAAACTTTCTTGGAAGGAAACAGAGGGTTAGAGTAAGACACTCAGCGTCTGAATGGAGAAGGGTTAGGAGTGAAGTTCAACAGGTTTCCGTTTCAGGGCCACTTTTGTTCCTTGTATATGTAAATACATTTGACAAGTCATAGCACTCTCCATCTCTGTTCCTCTTTACTTTATGTAATTTTCGTGCCCAGGCCCGATGATGGCTGTTTTATTTTATTATTTTTGGGGGGCCCTCCCTGGTGTCACAATCATAAACAAAAAAAATTACTTACCAGAGCTTGTAAATTCTTTCATGAATTTGTTTGCAGATGATGCAAAGATTGTAAAGAAAGTAAGAGACGAGAACATTGGAAGAACTAAATAGTCTGCATGATTGGACAAAAAAGTGGCTAATGAAATTCAATACTTCAAAATGTAAGGTAATGAGATTGGGTACAAGTGCAAGAAAGCCCAAGTTTGACTACTCCGTAGCAGGAGTAGAACATCAAGAGACAGAAACTGAGAGAGATCTAGGAGTAAACATACTGGCAGATTTGTCTCCATTAATGCAAATAAATAGCTTAGTAAAGGCAGCATATGCTTTCTTAGCACATATAATGGTAGCTTTTAGGCACATGGACAATGGAATGTTCAGAAATATTTATGTAACCTATGTGAGGCTAAAGCTTGAATATGCAGCCCCCATTTGGAATCCACACTTGAAAAACACATAGCTAGGATGGAAAAAACTCAAAGACATGCCACAAAACTGGTGCCAGAAATACGCAGTTTCAGTTATGATGAGAGGCTGAGGGAATTAGACTTACCATCACTCGAAGCTAGAAGATTGAGGAGGGAAATGGTGACGGTTCTTAAATTCCTTCATGGTTGTGAGAGAGTGGATACGTCTCGATATTTTGATATGGCTGGCACTAGAACTAGAGGTCATAGTTTTATGCTTTGCAAGAAAACTTCTTTGCAGGATGTAAGGAACTCCTTTTTTAGTGTAAGAAAAAGTAAATGTTGTCAGGTATTAGTTCCGATATCCATTTAAGATGCTCATCAAAACGTCAGTCTGGGCAAGCCCTAACTCCCCACTGTGGTGCACAGCCACAGTAGTAACCTCCCAGTAAACAGCTTAGGCTCTCGACTTTGGACGGGAACCGATCTGCCGACCTAGTGAATACGAAGCCAGTGCGTTACAGCTCTACTAGCCAGAGAAGGTAGTTAATGCTAACTCAATCCATAGCTTTAAAGACAAGAATGATAGGTATTATTAAGTACAAATATGGAACCGACCAGGAGACGGGGACTTACGAGCATGGGGCTCTTTCCCGTAAGCAAAATATTATATATATAATATATATATATATATATATATATATATATATATATATATATATATATATATATATATATATATATATCTTAATATTGAATAGACGCCTTATATATTGATAGATTTTTATAAATTTGTTAATATTATAAATAGACTGTTTTATTTTATTTATTTATTTACCTATGGACCTCCTAGGTGAGCTGCTACTTCCATCCCAGCAGCATTTTCCCTATGTTTTATTGGATCGCTGTTTGCACTACCCTGTTGGAGCTTGTGTTGGTATAGCTTAATTTTACGGCCGCATGCTCTTCCTGGCACCGCCGCTTACCGTGATCTGGGCTTGGAACCGGCACTAAGTTGAGATTGATTTGTTCCCCCAGTGGATTCTTGAATGGGCCACCCACCAGAGGTTGGGTCTTACCTTGTAAAGATGCAGTTGAGAATATAAATATTAAGTCTCAAAAAAAATAATATACAGTTACGTATGGTGCAGTGAATATAAACTTTTTATATATATATATATATATATATATATATATATATATATATATATATATATATATATATATATATATATATATATATATATATATATATATATATATATATATATATATATATATATATATATATATATATGTGTATATGTGTGTATGTGTATGTGTATATGTATATGTGTGTATGTTATTACCTAATTGTCTAATTGTTACCTAATTGTGTTTACGGGAAAGAGCCCAAAGCTCGTATCTTCCCGTCTCCTCATCGGTTCCATTTTTAGACTTAGTAATACTTATCGTACCTGTCCTTAAAACTATGGATTGAGATAGCATTAACTACCTCCTCGCTTAGCAAATTCCAATTATCAACTACTCTTACACTGAAAAAGTATTTCCTTACATCCTGCAAACAAGTTTTCTTACGAAGCTTCAAACTATGACCTCTAGTTCTAGAGCCAGCCATATCGAAATATCGATCCCTATCCACTCTATCATAACCATGAAGGAATTTAAAGACTGTCACCATATCCCCCCTTACTCTTCTAGCTTCGAGTGATGGCAAGTCTAATTTCCTCAGCCTCTCATCATAACCGAGATTGCGTATTTCTGGCACCAGTTTCGTGGCATGTCTTTGAACTTTTTCAAGCTTAGCTATGTGCTTTTTCAAGTGCGGATTCCAAAAGGGGGCTGCATATTCGAGTTTTGGCCTCACATAGGTTACATAAATATTTCTGAACATTTCCTTGTCCATGTGCCTGAAGGCTACCCTTACATTTGATAAGAATGCATATGCTGCCCTTACTATGCCATTTATATGTATTTCTGGAGACAAATCTGCCAGTATGTTTACTCCTAGATCTCTCTCATTTTCTGTCTCTTGAAGTTGTACTCCAGCCACCGAGTAGTCAAGCTTGGGCCTTCTTGCACTTGTACCCATTCTCATTACCTTACATTTTGAGGTATTGAATTTCATTAGCCACTTTTCTGACCACTCATGCAGATTATTTAGATCCTCCTGAAGTTCTCTACCATTGTTCTCGTTTTTTACTTTCTTCACAATCTTTGCATCATCTGCAAACATATTCATGAATGAATTTACAGACTCTGGTAGGTCATTTACATATACAAGGAACAAAAGTGGCCCTAAAACTGAACCCTGTGGAACTCCACTACTAACTCTTCTCCATTCAGACACTGAGTGTCTTACTCTAACCCTCTGTTCCCTTCCTTCTAAGTAAGTTTTTATCCATTCCAAGACATTTCCACCTATTCTAGCCATTGATTGCAGCTTCCTAATAAGTCTCCCATGAGGAACAGTGTCAAACGCTTTCTGGAAGTCTAGGAATATGCAATCTGCCCAGCCCTCTCTTTCCTGTAAGATTTGGCTTACCTCATCATAAAATTCTAATAAGTTTGTTACTGTTGATCTTCCTTCTCTGAAGCCATGTTGCCTCACTGACAAAAAGTTGAAGGATTCCAAGTGAAGAGAGATATGTTTCCTTAGTAGTTTCTCCATAAGTTTGCAAACTATGCTGGTCAAGGAAACTGGTCTATAGTTCAGAGCCGTATCCCTCCTTCCCTTTTTGAAGATAGGTATCACATTTGCTTGTTTCCAGCATCTTGGAATCTCCCCCGACTCCAGTGTGTGTGTGTGTGTGTGTGTGTGTATGTGTGTGTGTGTGTGTGTGTGTGTGTGTGTGTGTGTGTGTGTGTGTGTGTGTGTGTGTGTGTGTGATTACCTAATTGTGTTTACGGGAAAGAGACCAAAGCTCGTATCTTCCCATCTCCTCATCGGTTCCATATTATACTTAGTGATACTTATCATACCTGTCCTTAAAACTATGGATTGAGATAGCATTAACTACCTCCTCGCTTAGCCAATTCCAATTATCAACTACTCTTACACTGAAAAAGTATTTCCTTACGTCTTGCAAAGAAGTTTTCTTACGAAGCTTTAAACTATGACCTCTAGTTCTAGAGACAGCCATATCAAAATATCGATCCCTATCCACTCTATCATAACCATATTCATGAATGAATTTACAGACTCTGGTAGGTCATTTACATATACAAGGAACAAAAGTGGCCCTAAAACTGAACCCTGTGGAACTCCACTACTTACTCTTCTCCGTTCAGACACTGAGTGTCTTACTCTAACCCTCTGTTCCCTTCCTTCTAAGTAAGTTTTTATCCATTCCAAAACATTTCCACCTATTCTAGCCATTGATTTCAGCTTCCTAGTAAGTCTCCCATGAGGAACAGTGTCAAGTGTGTGTGTGTAATTACCTAATTGTAATTACCTAATTGTGTTTATGGGAAAGAGCCCAAAGCTCGTATCTTCCCGTCTCCTCATCGGTTCCATTTTATACTTAGTGATACTTATCATACCTGTCCTTAAAACTATGGATTGAGATAGCATTAACTACCTCCTCGCTTAGCCAATTCCAATTATCAACTACTCTTACACTGAAAAAGTATTTCCTTACATCCTGCAAACAAGTTTTCTTACGAAGCTTCAAACTATGACCTCTAGTTCTAGAGCCAGCCATATCGAAATATCGATCCCTATCCACTCTATCATAACCATGAAGGAATTTAAAGACTGTCACCATATCCCCCCTTACTCTTCTAGCTTCGAGTGATGGCAAGTCTAATTTCCTCAGCCTCTCATCATAACCGAGATTGCGTATTTCTGGCACCAGTTTCGTGGCATGTCTTTGAACTTTTTCAAGCTTAGCTATGTGCTTTTTCAAGTGTGGATTCCAAAAGGGGGCTGCATATTCGAGTTTTGGCCTCACATAGGTTACATAAATATTTCTGAACATTTCCTTGTCCATGTGCCTGAAGGCTACCCTTACATTTGATAAGAATGCATATGCTGCCCTTACTATGCCATTTATATGTATTTCTGGAGACAAATCTGCCAGTATGTTTACTCCTAGATCTCTCTCATTTTCTGTCTCTTGAAGTTGTACTCCAGCCACCGAGTAGTCAAGCTTGGGCCTTCTTGCACTTGTACCCATTCTCATTACCTTACATTTTGAGGTATTGAATTTCATTAGCCACTTTTCTGACCACTCATGCAGATTATTTAGATCCTCCTGAAGTTCTCTACCATTGTTCTCGTTTTTTACTTTCTTCACAATCTTTGCATCATCTGCAAACATATTCATGAATGAATTTACAGACTCTGGTAGGTCATTTACATATACAAGGAACAAAAGTGGCCCTAAAACTGAACCCTGTGGAACTCCACTACTAACTCTTCTCCATTCAGACACTGAGTGTCTTACTCTAACCCTCTGTTCCCTTCCTTCTAAGTAAGTTTTTATCCATTCCAAGACATTTCCACCTATTCTAGCCATTGATTGCAGCTTCCTAATAAGTCTCCCATGAGGAACAGTGTCAAACGCTTTCTGGAAGTCTAGGAATATGCAATCTGCCCAGCCCTCTCTTTCCTGTAAGATTTGGCTTACCTCATCATAAAATTCTAATAAGTTTGTTACTGTTGATCTACCTTCTCTGAAGCCATGTTGCCTCACTGACAAAAAGTTGAAGGATTCCAAGTGAAGAGAGATATGTTTCCTTAGTAGTTTCTCCATAAGTTTGCAAACTATGCTGGTCAAGGAAACTGGTCTATAGTTCAGAGCCGTATCCCTCCTTCCCTTTTTGAAGATAGGTATCACATTTGCTTGTTTCCAGCATCTTGGAATCTCCCCCGACTCCAGTGTGTGTGTGTGTGTGTGTGTGTGTGTGTGTGTGTGTGTGGTGTGTGTGTGTGTGTGTGATTACCTAATTGTGTTTACGGGAAAGAGACCAAAGCTCGTATCTTCCCATCTCCTCATCGGTTCCATATTATACTTAGTGATACTTATCATACCTGTCCTTAAAACTATGGATTGAGATAGCATTAACTACCTCCTCGCTTAGCCAATTCCAATTATCAACTACTCTTACACTGAAAAAGTATTTCCTTACGTCTTGCAAAGAAGTTTTCTTACGAAGCTTTAAACTATGACCTCTAGTTCTAGAGACAGCCATATCAAAATATCGATCCCTATCCACTCTATCATAACCATATTCATGAATGAATTTACAGACTCTGGTAGGTCATTTACATATACAAGGAACAAAAGTGGCCCTAAAACTGAACCCTGTGGAACTCCACTACTAACTCTTCTCCGTTCAGACACTGAGTGTCTTACTCTAACCCTCTGTTCCCTTCCTTCTAAGTAAGTTTTTATCCATTCCAAAACATTTCCACCTATTCTAGCCATTGATTTCAGCTTCCTAGTAAGTCTCCCATGAGGAACAGTGTCAAGTGTGTGTGTGTAATTACCGAATTGTAATTACCTAATTGTGTTTACGGGAAAGAGCCCAAAGCTCGTATCTTCCCGTTTCCTCATCGGTTCCATTTTATACTTAGTGATACTTATCATACCTGTCCTTAAAACTATGGATTGAGATAGCATTAACTACCTCCTCGCTTAGCCAATTCCAATTATCAACTACTCTTACACTGAAAAAGTATTTCCTTACATCCTGCAAACAAGTTTTCTTACGAAGCTTCAAACTATGACCTCTAGTTCTAGAGCCAGCCATATCAAAATATCGTGTGTGTGTGTGTGTGTGTGTGTGTGTGTGTGTGATTACCTAATTGTGATTACGGGAAAGAGCCCAAAGCTCATATCTTACCGTCTCCTAATCGGTTCCATTTTGTACTTAGTGATACTTATCATACCTGTCCTTAAAACTATGGATTGAGATAGCATTAACTACCTCCTCGCTTAGCCAATTCCAATTATCAACTACTCTTACACTGAAAAAGTACTTCCCTACATCCTGCAAACAAGGTTTCTTACGAAGCTTCAAACTATGACCTCTAGTTCTAGAGCCAGCCATATCAAAATATCGATCACTATCCACTCTATCATAACCATGAAGAAATTTAAAGACTGTCACCATATCCCCCCTCAATCTTATAGCTTCGAGTGATGATAAGTCTAATTCCCTCAGCCTCTCATCAACTGAGATTACGTATTTCTGGCACCAATTTCGTGGCATGTCTTTGAACTTTTTCAAAATTAGCTACGTGCTTTTTCTAGTGCGGATTCCAAAAGGGGGCTGCATATTCAAGGCATATGCTGCCCTTACTATGCCATTTATATGTATTTCTGGAGACAAGTCTGCCAGTATGTTTTCTCCTAGATCTCTCTCATTTTCTTTCTCTTGAAGTTGTACTCCAGCCACCGAGTAGTCAAGCTTGGGCCTTCTTGCACTTGTACCCATTCTCATTACCTTAATTTGAAGTATTGAATTTCATTAGCCACTTTTCTGACCACTCATGCAGACTATTTAGATCTTCCTGAAGTTCTCTACCGTTGTCCTCGTTTCTTACTTTCTTCACAATCTTTGCATCATCTGCAAGTATATTCATGAATGAATTTACAGACTCTGGTGGGTCTTTTACATATACAAGGAACAAAAGTGGCCCTAAAACTGAACCCTGTAGAACTCCACTACTAACTCTTCTCCGTTCAGACACTGAGAGTCTTACTCTAACCCTCTGTTCCCTTCCTTCTAAGTAAGTGTTTATCCATTCCAAGACATTTCCACCTATTCTAGCCATTGCTTGCAGCTTCCTAATAAGTCTCCCATGTGGAACAGTGTCAAATGCTTTCTGTAAGTCTAAGAATATGCAATCTGCCCAGCCCTCTCTTTCCTGTAAGATTTGGCTTACCTCATCATAAAATTCTAATAAGTTTTCTTACGAGTGTGTGTGTGTGTGTGTGTGTGCTGAAAATGTACACTATACTGTTTAAAGAAGTTATCAGCTCAAATATATATTCGCATTCCTGGCAACCCCTTTGAGAGAGAGATACGTAATACAATGACAAATCAAGGCATTCCTTCTGAAGAAGTCTTGATTAAGGAGCTTTCTCGCACACCAAACTGGGTTTCCTTCGCAATAACGATATCGAAAGGATTTGAATATGTGCCTTACAAACTGAATCAATGGCCTACAGGCACAAGTGTCCAGCCATTTCGTGGGAGCAAACAATGGACACAACCTGGGTATTCTACAAAATATCCCAAACTACAGTCATACCAAAATAAACAGCAAAGAGCTAATGGAACAATCCCCTATACGCGAGACTACAGAAAGAGACACGATACAAACCTCTCTTATCGCCGTCCACGCACAAGAGACTTCTCCTGGAGTGATGGCTCTTACAACCCTAGACACTCACCTAGGCATACAAACTTTGGGAAGGCCCGATCATACCACGGCACGTAATCAAACCAGCGTTACACATCCAACGGCAGGTACAGACACCAGGATCCATGGGCTAACCCCAGAACACACTACAATGATGAATTCCCAGCAGAATCACACAGTCGAAACTACAACTATGACTATGGATACCACCCCAATGAAAAATGGTAATACCTCGTCTCCTGCTGTTGCTGTTACTGCTGCCGATGTGAAAGTTACTTGTAAATATAATGATAGATTATCTGTCGCACATATAAATGCACAATCCCTGTTATCCCATATACTAGAAATTGAACATATGCTTGTACAAGAAAATATTGATGTTCTTTGCATTAGCGAATCATGGCTGTATCCGTCAATTAATAATGCATTTATTAATATTCCTTCATATAATATTTATCGCTATGACAGTGGTAGAGGTGGAGGTGTATGTTTATATGTTAAAAATTATTTGAAGGCCACTGAACTAAATCTTAAAACTGAGAAGCACGAAGGAGTGGAAGATAAATGGATCTCTGTCCAACATAAAAAGTTTCCTTCTATTATCATAGGTTGCGTGTACCGCCACCCCAAAGCCCCGGTAACCTCTTTTAGCTATATTTTGGACGTTTTTAAGGAGATAATTTTAAAAAACAAACCAGTTTTTATATATGGCGATTTTAATGATGATCAACTAAAAAGAGAAAATAAAATGAGTAGACTTATTAAGAATTTAAATCTAGAACAGATTATAAATAAACCAACTAGAATCACTCCCACTTCAGTTTCCCAAATCGATCTAGTAATAACAAACTCCAAACATATGATAACTAAGTGTGACGTAATGCCAAGCCCTATAGCAGACCACTAGGAAATTGTAACATCCCTAAATATTCGCAAACCAAAGAGACAACCAATCTTTAAAACATTCAGATGCTTAAGAAATTATTCACAAGAATTACTTTGTAGTTTACTTATGAATGAAGTACATAAATTAAATGAAATTCTATATACCGATAATATAAATATACAAGTAAGAATTTTAACCAGTGTCTTATCATCATGTATAGATCGATGTGCACCACTCGTGACAAGAGAAATATTTCGTCCCCCTGCTCCTTGGATAACAGATGACATAAAAAACATTATGAAAGAAAGAGACAAACTACAAAATGAAGTAAAACTACAAAGAGATAATATCCCTTTAAGAGAAAAGTTTACAGAGCATAAGAAACAAGTAAAATCATTATTAAGTAACAGTAAGAAACAGTATTACAAAAATGAATTTCAAAACGCTAAAGGCAATATCTCTGATACATGGAAAATTGCTAAAACCATGCTTTCCAATAACTGTAATAAAAGTAGTAACATATCAATTATACCCGATGAGGTAGATGTAAGTGCTAAAGCAGAAGAGTTCAATAATTTTTTCGCTGAAGTGGGGAAAAAAATCCTTTGAAAAAACAAAAAAAGAAATAATAAATGAAATCAATAATAGTAATGGTGGTAATAATAATGATGATGGTAGTAGTAATAATAATAGTAATGTTGATAATGGTGTAAATAATAATGATGGTGGTAGTAATGGTAATGATAATAGTGATGATGGTAGTAATAATAATAATAATGTTAATTTTGAAGAACATAGTGCATTCAATAGAAGTAATGATGTCTTTAAGCCTACTACAGTAGATTGTAATACAGTAATCTTAGTAATAAAAAATCTGAAAGACTCTAATGCATATGGATCAGATGGAATTTGTTTTTGTTTTATTAGAGATTCATTATTTGTAATAGCATATTATCTGACGGTAATAATCAATACTTCCATAGTTACCAATATTTACCCAGATTTATGGAAAAATCCCCATGTAATTCCTGGTTTTAAAAATGGAAATCCTGACGACGTCTCTAACTATAGACCAATCTCTTTACTACCAATTTTATCAAAGATACTTGAAAAGATTGTTGCAAATCAGTTAAGTGAGTTTCTTGAAAAAAATAAACTTATTGCAAAAAGTCAACACGGTTTCAGGCCAAAATTATCAACTAAAACTGCCTTATTGAAAATATCAGATGAAATATACAAAAATATAGATAATAAGAAAATATCATTGCTACTACTACTCGATCTTTCTAAAGCTTTTGATAGTGTACACCATACCATTTTACTAGAAAAATGCAAAAAAATGAACATTGACCCAAGCTGGTTCGAGAACTATTTAAAAAACCGCTACCAGTCAGTCAGAATAAAAGATGTAGTTTCAAGTCGCAAGAAGGTATTGTTTGGGGTCCCTCAGGGATCGATCCTAGGACCTATACTTTTTCTAATATATGTAAACGATCTAGTAAAATATTTACCTAACTGTTATGTCATTCAATATGCTGACGATACTCAAATCTTAATTGAAGGAGAAATTAATGATTTAGAAAATATTATTCGTAGAGCAGAAGAAATTTTGTATATGGCTAAACGTTACTTTCTAAAAAATGGTCTGTTACTTAATGAAACTAAAACCCAATCTATTCTTATCGGATCCAGACAATTATTATCAGAAGTTGATGACAATCTTCATATAAATTTTAACGGTAATATCATTAAGCCAATGAACTCGGTAAAGAACCTAGGTGTCTATTTTGACCGTTACATGAATTTTGAAATGCATATAGATGAAATTTATAAAAAAAGTAATGGGTACTCTAATATATCTAAATAGGGTAAAAGACTCATTTGAAACATCAACTCGTATAATAATTGTCCAGTCCTTAGCTATGAGTTTAATTAATTACTGTCTCAAAGTTTGGGGATGTACAAATAAAACTCAGTTACAAAGAATACAAAAGTTACAAAACTTTGCAGCACGAGTGGCTGTTGGCAATGTAAGAAAATACGAGCACATCTCTCCTGTTTTAAAAGATCTAGAATGGATAAAGATTAGAGATAAATATGTTTTTGATATATGTACCTTTGTTTTTAATATACTAAGAAACAATCTTCCTGATTGCTTGTATAATTTTTCTACAGTAAGTTCAGTTACCGGGTTAACTACCCGTCAAGGGGAAGATTTATTAGTACGAAGGTCTAAAACTGATATTGGCTCAAGAGATATAAACATTCGTGGACCTCATTTATATAATCAGCTTCCCAGAGAACTAAAAAATGCTGGTTCAGTGTATACTTTTAAATATAATCTTAAGAAGTTACTCTTAAAGGAAGATTTTACTTGTAATTTTTAATAGTACACTCATCTTTATGATTTGTTTGTTTTAGTATGTCTATATCGTACACCACAGATGTCTATCTGGAATATATATGCATCTTATTTGAATATCCAATGTACTTTGGAAATAAAGATTTATTATTATTATTATTATATTATTATAGTCGGTAGCGTCTCCGACTCTGAGGCGTCAGGTCGAGGGTTCACGCCCCGCCACGGTCTGAGGTTAGCAAAGGCATGCACTCAGCGTAAGGATTACATCTGCCAAAACAAGTCCTTCGCAAGAAGGCAACCGTCCTAGCCCTTGGTTGATAAGGGACTCCGTGACGTAAAACTGGAACTGGAACTGTTTAAAGAAGTTATCAAGTAGAATTCGCCAATGGTCTCTTCCGTATTTACATGAACCTCAATGTTCGTCAAGGAAAGCGCTCGTAAATGGCGCCATCTACTTCATATAGTCTTTTTTTTTCTTTTCTTTTCTTTTTTCCATAAACCCGGGTATGACTTTTTTTTTTTTTTTTTTGTTGGATGTTCACCCTTGAGGGTGAGCGGACCTTCCACAACCGGGTATGACAGAGCAAATAATCATGTCTAAAATATTCCCCTCCAGTTGACCTTGGGTCTTCCTCGTGCTCTTCCAAATCCTATTTCACTTCGACGACCACTTCAAGGGTGAGAAAAGATGATCCGAACTTGATTTTGCCTCTAGTGTGGATGATGGTTTATGATCCAAGAATGTTCTTCAGGAAAACCCGTCAGTGAAACAATACCCGAAAGGGAATATATTTCACTGTTTGATTGACTCTTCTTTTTCGAATTTTGTAGCACTGTTTCCTTCCCAGTCAAATCTTCCTGTGTCTTTAAGAATAAATACTTGAGGCTGATATTAAATAAATAGGAGAGTGGCATTCTTTGTGTTGCGTGCTAGGACAACTGCCCACTGGAAAATTGCCCCCCCCCCCACCCACGAACAACTGCTCCCTGGACAATTGTCCCCCCAAAAAACAAGTATCTTTATTCATCATATTTAATGGTACAGGTTTATTTTATCTTTAGTGTCATGTTACTCAATATAACCTAAGCTAAGTTAAGCTAGACTTGAATATTACGAAAATATAAAA